>CM065371.1:26689931-26764931 GCA_033032245.1 Poecilia picta
TAGCCATAGTGATTAGCCGTAGCGATTAGCCGCAGCGATTAGCCGCAGCACTTAGCCGCTGCATTTAGCCATAGTGATTAGCCGTAGTGATTAGCCGTAGCGATTAGCCGCAGCGATTAGCCGCAGCACTTGGCCGCTGCATTTAGCCATAGTGATTAGCCGTAGTGATTAGCCGTAGTGATTAGCCGCAGCGATTAGCCGCTGCATTTAGCCATAGTGATTAGCCGTAGTGATTAGCCGCAGCGATTAGCCGCAGCACTTGGCCGCTGCATTTAGCCATAGTGATTAGCCGTAGTGATTAGCCGCAGCGATTAGCCGCAGCACTTAGCCGCTGCATTTAGCCATAGTGATTAGCCGTAGTGATTAGCCGTAGCGATTAGCCGCAGCGATTAGCCGCAGCACTTAGCCGCTGCATTTAGCCATAGTGATTAGCCGTAGTGATTAGCCGCAGCGATTAGCCGCAGCGTTTAGCCGCAGCATTTAGCTGCAGCGATTAGCCGCTGTGTTTAGCCACAGCGATTAGCCGCAGCGATTAGCCGCTGCATTTAGCCGCAGCGATTAGTTAAGGTAATTTTATTTATTTAGCACATTTTCAGCATCAAAGCAATTCAAAGTGCTTTAAATGAATTAAAGGAAATACAAACAAAATAAAAAAAAGGAAAGAAAGAAGAAAAACAAAAAGAGGAAATGACACCTGGTGGCAACATTCAGACAAAACATCAGGTGGAGAAAATCTACACTAAAAAAACTCGTTCTGAAAAATAATTGAGTTTTTTAATCGAATTGGAAGGAAGCAGACTGACTTCATCCTCTTATTTTATTTATTTCCACCGTTTCACACAAACAGCTGCTGCTGATTCGCTGACATGTTTGATTTATTCATATCTCACTTTAATGTTTGTGTTCATGAAAAACAGCTTTTATTTTGGTAATGCACTTCCGCTTTCAGAAAGGATTTGTAAACTTAAATATGTAGCTGGATAACTAAATATTTAAATATTTACCTTTTGAATTTTGACATTTATGAATGAATGAATGAATAATAACACGGTGAAAAGTTGAATGAAAATGATTTCTCTTCTCATTACAGATTAAATATTGCTGGTTGTAACTACAGAAATCTGCATTTGATTCATAAACTTTGGAGAAATGAATGTTTGCATATTTTCTCCTGCTTCATGTTTTGGGTTCTACCTTCCCATCTAGGAGGTGATCTCTCTCTAAATGTCTCTAAATGTCTAAATGTCTCTAAATGTCTAAATGTCTCTAAATGTCTAAATGTCTCTAAATGTCTAAATGTCTCTAAATGTCTAAATGTCTCTAAATGTCTAAATGTCTCTAAATGTCTAAATGTCTCTAAATGTCTAAATGTCTCTAAATGTCTAAATGTCTCTAAATGTCTAAATGTCTCAAATGTCTAAATGTCTCTAAATGTCTCTAAATGTCTAAATGTCTCTAAATGTCTAAATGTCTCTAAATGTCTAAATGTCTCTAATGTCTAAATGTCTCTAAATGTCTAAATGTCTCTAAAATGTCTCTAAATGTTCTCTAAATGTCTAAATGTCTCTAAATGTCTAAATGTTCTAATGCTCTAAATGTCTAAATGTCTCTAAATGCTCTAAATGTCTAAATGTCTCTAAATGTCTAAATGTCTCTAAATGTCAAATGTCCTAAATGTCTAAATGTCCTAAATGTTCTCTAAATGTCTAAATGTCTCTAAATGTCTAAATGTCTCTAAATGTCTAAATGTCTCTAAATGTCTAAATGTCTCTAAATGTCTAAATGTCTCTAAATGTCCTAAATGTCTCTAAATGTCTAAATGTCTCTAAATGTCTAAATGTCTCTAAATGTCTAAATGTCTCTAAATGTCTCTAAATGTCTAAATTGTCTAAATGTCTCTAAATGTCTAAATGTCTCTAAATGTTCTAAATGTCTAAATGTCTCTAAATGTCTAAATGTCTCTAAATGTCTCTAAATGTCTAAATGTCTCTAAATGTCTCTAAATGTCTAAATGTCTCTAAATGTCTAAATGCTCTAAATGTCTCAAATGTCTCTAAATGTCTAAATGTCTCTAAATGTCTAAATGTCTCTAAATGTCTCTAAATGTCTAAATGTCTCTAAAATGTCTAAAATGTCTCTAAATGTCTCTAAATGTCTCAAATGTCTCTAAAATGTCTCTAAATGTCTCTAAATGTCTCTAAATGTCTAAATGTCTCTAAATGTCTAAATGTCTCTAAATGTCTCTAAATGTCTAAAATGTCTCTAAATGTCTAAATGTCTAAATGTCTAAATGTCTCTAAATGTCTAAATGTCTCTAAATGTCTCAAATGTCTCTAAATGTCTAATCTCTAAATGTCTAAATGTCTCTAAATGTCTAAATGTCTCTAAATGTCTCTAAATGTCTAAATGTCTCTAAATGTCTAAATGTCTCTAAATGTCTAAATGTCTCTAAATGTCTAAATGTCTAACTCTAAATGTCTAAATGTCTCTAAATGTCTAAATGTCTCTAAATGTCTAAATGTCTCTAAATGTTAAATGTCTCTAAATGTCTAAATGTCTCTAAATGTCTAAATGTCTCTAAATGTCTAAATGTCTCTAAATGTCTAAAATGTCTAAATGCTATAAATGTCTAAATGTCTAAATGTCTCTAAATGTCTAAATGTCTCTAAATGTCTAAATGTCTTAAATGTCTTAAATGTCCTAAAGTCTAAATGTCTCTAAATGTCTAAATGTCTCTAAATGTCTAAATGTCTAAATGTCTCTAAATGTCTAAATGTCTCTAAATGTCTAAATGTCTCTAAATGTCTAAATGTCTAAATGTCTCTAAATGTCTAAATGTCTCTAAATGTCTAAATGTCTAAATGTCTCTAAATTGTCTCTAAATGTCTTAAATGTCTCTAAATGTCTCTAAATGTCTCTAAATGTCTAAATGTCTCTAAATGTCTAAATGTCTCTAAATGTCTCTAAATGTCTCTAAATGTCTCTAAATGTCTAAATGTCTCTAAATGTCTCTAAATGTCTAAATGTCTCTAAAAATCTAAAATGTCTAAATGTCTCTAAATGTCTCTAAATGTCTAAATGTCTCAAAATGTCTCTAAATGTCTCTAAATGTCTAAATGTCTCTAAATGTCTAAATGTCTCTAAATGTCTCTAAATGTCTAAATGTCTCAAAATGTCTCTAAATGTCTCTAAATGTCTAAATGTCTCTAAATGTCTAAATGTCTCTAAATGTCTCTAAATGTCTAAATGTCTCTAAATGTCTAAATGTCTCTAAAGTCTAAATGTCTCTAAATGTCTCTAAATGTCTCTAAATGTCTAAATGTCTCTAAATGTCTAAATGTCTCTAAATGTCTAAATGTCTCTAAATGTCTCTAAATGTCTAAATGTCTCTAAATGTCTAAATGTCTCTAAATGTCTCTCTAAATGTCCAAATGTCTCTAAATGTCTCAAATGTCCTAAATGTCCTAAATGTCTCTAAATGTCTCTAAATGTCTAAATGTCTCAATGTTTAAATGTCTAAATTCTCTAAATGTCTAAATGCTCTAAATGTCTAAATGTCTAAATGTCTCTAATGTTCTAAATGTCTAAGTCTCTAAATGTCTAAATGTCCTAAATGTCTAATGTCCTAAATGTCTCTAAATGTCTCAAGCTCTAATGCCAAATGTTCAAATGTCTAAATGCTCTAAATGTCCAAGTATCTAAATGTCTCTAAATGTCTTAGTCTCATGTCTAAATGCAATTGGCTGAAGCCACAATGTTAAAATGAACACATATGAATGTTTTGTACCAAATGTTTGTGCCCTTGCACTCAATGTCTTAATGGTACTGTTTTCCTCCCATGTGCTGTGGTTTCTAAACCTTTATTCATGATCTTTCTAAATTTCCTTCTTGTCTTCACTGCCAGAAACCAGCAAGCTCAAATGTCCAAATGTTCTCAAAAGGAGTCCTTGTCGAAGACGGGTCTTTTCGTCTCAAAGTTCTTATGTTAATGTGTTAAATTTTAAATCAGTCTTAAGACTTAAATCAACTTAAATGTCTTAAGTCTCTAATGTCTAAATGCTTAAACTCAAATGTTCAAACTCTAATGCTTAAATGTCTTAAATTCTAAACAAAGCAATTAAAGTCTAAATGGTAAAGTCCAAGTCTCTAAATGAAATGCTAAATCTAAATGTCTTAATGTCTCAATGTCTAAATGTTTAAAGTCTAAGACAAGCGTCAAATGCCTAATCCGTAGTCCTATGAATGTCTTAAGTTAAAGAAAGTTCTAAATGTTTCTAATGTTTAAATGCCTTTGCCTAATGTCAAACTGAAAATGAATCTCAGCCGTCTAAATGTCTCAAATGTCTCTAAATGTCTCTAAATGTCCTAAATGTCTCTAAATGTCCTAAATGTCTCTAAATGTCTCTAAATGTCTAAATGTCTAAATGTCTCTAAATGTTCTAAATGTCTAAATGCTCTAAATGTCTAAATGTCTCTAAATGTCTCTAAATGTCTAAATGTCTCTAATGTCTAAATGCTCTAATGTCTAAATGTCTCTAAATGTCTCTAAATGTCTCTAAATGTCTAAATGTCTCTAAATGTCTTAAATGTCTCTAAATGTCTAATGTCTTAAATGTCTCTAAATGTCTAAATGTCTCTAAATGTCTAAATGTCTAAATGTCTCTAAATGTCTAAATGTCTAAATGTCCTAAATGTCTCTAAATGTCTCTAAATGTCTAAATGTCCTTAAATGTCTCAAATGTTCTAAATGTCCTAAATGTCTCTAAATGTTCTAAATGTCTCTAAATGTCTCTAAATGTCTAAATGTCTAAATGTCTAAATGTCTCTAAATGTCTCTAAATGTCTCTAAATGTCTAAATGTCTCTAAATGTCTCAAATGTCTAAATGTCTAAATGTCTCATTCTAAATGTCTCTAAATGTCTAAAGTCTCTAAATGTCTAAATGTCTCTAAATGTCTCTAAATGTCTCTAAATGTCAAGCAATTTTAAATGTCCTAAATGTCTCAAATGTCTAAATGTCTCTAAATGTCTACTAAATGTCTAAATGTCTAAATGTCTCTAATGTTCTAAATGTCTGTCTTAATGTCTAAATGTCTCTAAATGTCTCTAAATGTTCTAAATGTTCTTAAATGTCCTGTCAATTCTCTAAATGTCTCTAAATGTCTCTAAATGTCTAAATGTCTAAGCAATGTCTAAATGTCTCTAAATGTCTTAAATGTCTCATAAATGTCTAATGTCTAAATGTCTCTAAATGTCTCTAAATGTCTCAAATGTTCTAAATGTCTCTAATGTCTCAAATGTCTCTAAATGTCTAAATGTCTCTAAATGTCTAAATGTCTCTAAATGTCTCTAATGTCTAAAATGTCTCTAAATGTTCTAAATGTCTCTAAATGTCTAAATGTCTCTAAATGTCTTAAATGTCTAAATGTTCTAAATGTCTAAATGTCTAATGTCTAAATGTTCTAAATGTCTAAATGTCTAAATGTCTCTAAATGTGTCTAAATGTCTAAATGTCTCTAAATGTTCTAAATGTCTTAAATGTCTAAATGTCTTTGCTAAATGTCAAATGTCTCTAAATGTCCTAAATGTCTCTAAATTAGTCCTAAATGTCTCTAAATGTCTCTAAATGTCTAAATGTCTCTAAATGTCTAAATGTCTCTAAATGTCTAAAGTCTAAATGTCTAAATGTCTAAATGTCTCAAATGTTCTAATATGTCTAAATGTCTCTAAATGTCTAATGTCTCATAAATGTCCTAAATGTCTCTAAATGTCTAAATGTCCTAAATGTCTCTAAATGTCCTAAATGTCTCTAAATGTCTCTAAATGTCTCTAAATGTCTCTAAATGTCTCTAAATGTCTCTAAATGTCTAAATGTCTCTAAATGTTCTAAATGTCTCTAAATGTCCTAAATGTCTCTAAATGTCTCTAAATGTCTAAATGTCTCAAATGTCTAAATGTCTAAATGTCTCTAAATGTCTCTAAATGTTTTAAATGTCTCAAATGTCTCTAAATGTCTCTAAATGTTCTAAATGTCTCTAAATGTCTAAATGTCTCTAAATGTCTCTAAATGTCTCTAAATGTCTAAATGTCTCTAAATGTCTCTAAATGTCTAAATGTCTCTAAATGTCTAAATGTCTCTAAATGTCTCTAAATGTCTAAATGTTCTAAATGTCTAAATGTCTCTAAATGTCTCTAAATGTCTAAATGTTCTAAATGCTCTAAATGTCTAAATGTCTCTAAATGTCTCTAAATGTCTCAAATGTCTAAATGTCTCTAAATGTCTAAATGTCTCTAAATGTCTCTAAATGTCTCTAAATGTTCTAAATGTCTCTAAATGTCTAAATGTCTCTAAATGTCTAAATGTCTCTAAATGTCTAAATGTCTCTAAATGTCTCTAAATGTCTTAAATGTCTCTAAATGTCTCTAAATGTCTAAATGTCTCTAAATGTCTCTAAATGTCTAAATGTCTCTAAATGTCTCTAAATGTCTCAAAGTCTAAATGCCTAAATGTCTAAATGCCTAAATGTCCTAAATGTCTAAATGTCCTAATGTTCTAAAGTGCTCTAAATGTCTCTAAATGTCTCTAAATGTCTCTAAATGTCTAGTCTCTAAATGTCTCAAATGTCTCGTCTAATGTCTCTAAATGTCTAAATGGTCTCTAAATGTCCTAAATGTCTCTAAATGTTCTAAATGTCCTAAATGTCTCTAAATGTCTCTAAATGTCCTAAATGTCTCTAAATGTCCTCTAAATGGTGTCTAAATGTCTAAATGTCTCTAAATGTCTAATGTCTTCTAAATGTCTCTAAATGTCTTAAATGATCCTAAATGTCTATAATGTCCTCTAAATGTCTCTAAATGTCTCTAAATGTCTCTAAATGTCCTAAATGTCTAAATGTCTCTAAATGTCTAAATGTCTAAATGTCTCTAAATGTCTCTTAAATGTCTAAATGTGTCTAAATGTTTTCTAAATGTCTAAATGTCTCTAAATGTCTCTAAATGTCTCTAAATGTCTCTAAATGTCTTAAATGTCTCTAAATGTCTAAATTCTCTAAATGTCTAAATGTCTTAAATGTCTAAATGTCTCTAAACTTCTCTAAATGTCTCTAAAGGCTAAATGTCATAAATGGTCTCTATAATGTCTCATAAATGTCTAAATGTCTACAAAATGTCGTACTAAAGTCTCTAAATGTCTAAATGTCTCTAATCTGAAAAGTCTCTAAATGTAGCTAAATGCCTAAATGTCTCTAAATGCTCTAAATGTCTCTAAATGTCTAAATGTCTCTAAATGTCTTGTCTAAATGTCTTAAATGTCTCTAAATGTCTCCCAAAGATCCTGTTGCCAACACTCGTTACAACCAGTAGATGGCGCTGAAACACAGGAAGTGCAGAGGCTGCAGCTTCTAGGCAGGAAGTGACCATATAAGGTTAAACTGGTTGGCTGTAGATTCCCATCAGATCTGCTGGGTTCTCACTGTCGGTCTCAGAGATCCAGCAGATCTCCAGGCTGGAAGCCAACAAGCTGCTTGGGGGAAACAGAGTGAAAGCCAAGGCAGTGATGGAGATGCTGTTTGTTACCCAGAATGCTTTGTGGCGCCTTGCAGCGGGTCAGATGTGACATGTTGGTGAACTGGTAGCTCTGGTTTTCCTCCCAGTTGGTGACTGGTGGTGTTACGGTAAACCTTTATTCATGAATCCTTTCTAGAAGTTTCCTTTTCCTTGTCTTCATCTGCCAGAAACCAGCAGAGCTCAGAAATGTGACAACACTGTTGCCTAGCAACAAGGAGGTCCGGGTTCGAACCCCGACCCGGGTCTTTCTGCGTCTCAACCAGTTCTTACTGGGTTAACTGGTGTTATGGACATTTCATTAATCAGTACTTTAAGACAATTATCAGATCAAGCATTTCACCCAAGATGTCTTCAGGTCTCTTCTGCTGTCACAGCTGTAGAAACATACAAACATTATTTGCAAACTTATTTAATGGACTTAAACTTCTTGCAGAAATACAAAAACAAAGCAGATATAATCAGTAAATAAATGGTAAAAAGTACCACCAGTCTCATCAAGAATGAAATAAGACTGAAAACAAAATGTTCTGTTACTCTGGTCTCAATGGGTCTGAGATGGATGAACCCGTCTGGAGAGACAGGCATCGGCACCCTGTGACCCCGTGACCCGGTGACCCTGCATGGATGGCTGGGAGTTAAAGGAAGTGAGCTTCTGATTTAATGTTTTATTATTTTATTTCCTGACCTTTGACCCAGTTTGGGTCAGAAGCTGAAAGCAGCATGAAGCTCTGCAGCCGTTCGGACATCAGCTTGTTATTCACCGTCTGTCTTCACTTCGTGGAAAACGTCCAGCAGCCATTATGTCCTGTAGCTTCTAGTAAATTTAAAATCTTCTTCCTGAAACAAAACAACAGTGATTCATGTCAAAACTATTTTTATGATTGTGGGATTAAATTAAGAGCCGAGTTCCTGAAGCTCAGCAGTAAAAAGGTTCAAGCAAACAAAGGAGAGAATCAAACCTGCCAGGTTTATTATTAGTTGTGTTTCTGTGAAGGAAGTTTTTTCTCAGTGAATCAGAATCCTGGACGTCTGCCAGACAAACCGCAGCTCAAAACGGTCCAAACCAAACATGAGTTTATGAGGTAATTATGGAGGAAAGAAGGTCAGTTATTATTTGACTCTGCAGGGAAATTGTCCACCATCTTTGTTCCTGGTGGTTTACTGAGCAGCCAGAGGGATGAAAACATCATTACTCAGCTCAGGTTCCTCATGCCTCCATAAACGCTGCTTGATGATAAGAGACCTAAAGGAAACAGCCGTTTTATGATTTATGGTAAACTCGATGACCTTTGACCTCTCTCCTCCAGTGCAGCCCAGGAACGCTAAAATCTGTTCAAGTGGTTTATTATTAAATAAACTTCACAGCTGGTTTATTATGAGGAATGGATTTATTAATGACCCTGATCAGAGGTCAGAGGTCAACCGTCTTTAACCCGCATGCTGACCTGCTGAGGATCCATGAGGGTCACAACATGTAGACATCCAGCAGCTTCTCCGTCTTCTTCTGCTGACTGAAGACGTTCAGCATCATTAACGTCTTCAGTCAGAGGCTTCTTCAGATTCGCTGTAACACTGACTGCTGCAGGAGATCTTTCCTGCCAACAGCCGTCACTGTCTACAAAACGTCTTCAAAAATTTTAATTTAAATGAGTTACAACATTTATTTAGGAAAATAAATGCAGCCGATCCGACTCCGATCCTCAGATCCTCAGATCCTCAGATCCTCAGATCCTCTGATCCTCTGATCCTCAGATCCCATCTGATCACGATTCAATTGATCTATGATCCTCTGATCTAGAAACCTCAATCCCTGATCCCTCGATCCTCGATCCTCGATCCTCAGATCCTCTGATCCTCAGATCCTCTGATCCTCTGATCCTCTGATCCTCTGATCCTCAGATCCTCAGATCCTCTGATCCTCTGATCCTCAGATCCTCAGATCCTCCAGCGGGTCTGTGAGTGAGGATCTGGTTTCCAGTCGACTGTTTATCATTTTGATATTTAATGGAGCAGATCAGTATCTTTGTTTCAGCTTTTTCTCCATTTACTACATTTTACTTTTATTTTTCTATATTCTGTAGCTACTAAATACCAGGAGGAAAATCACACGTTCATCAGTGAGTGATCAGGTTCATTCATTCACGATTCTGCTCCTGTTGAATTATTTAGGTATTTATTGTTGCTCTAGATAACGATAAATGTTTCTGATCTTTTCTTCATTTAGTCAGAAAACAATAAACTTCTGTGTGTGAACCTGTGTGACAGCTTTGACCTTTAACCTTCATGTTTGGACTTTTTACTGTTTTTAATCAAACTGAATTAATCAGTTTAGTTTTTCAACCAGGTTGCTGAACTTTGACCCCTTCCTGCACAGCAAACTTCATGGTGGACCCGACCAGAACATCTGGGTTTGAAACCGACGACCTGCAGCAGGAGGAGACCCGACCGACCAGAACCAACCAGAACCGGTCGGCTTCCTGACCCTTCAGTAAAACTCTGATTTCTGCTGCGTTGCCAGGTTGGACACAGAGACGTTTTGTTCTGTTTTATTCGTGTTCAGGAGGAACCAGGTGGGTCAGAAACACCAGGAACTTCCACAGGCAGAAACGTAATGAGGTTCCTGTGTCTTACTGTAACAGGCGTGACCAAAACCGCTGCTGAGCTAATGAGGCTTCAGTCTGACTGAACAGGTTCACAGCAACAATTAACTCAGTTTCTGCCTCCCGGCGAGAAACGAAGCCGGTTCTGCAGCTCTGACTCCGATTTCTGAGTGAGCGTCGCTCCTTCACCCTGACGTTCCCTGGGTGGGGGGTCGGGGGGGCAGTTATGTTTTCACATCCACCTGAATAAGGTGCAGTCGCACCGCTGGCTTCTGGTAATGTTTTCATGCGACTGTATGACTACATGATTCTTGTTTAGTGATTCATTGGTTATTGAATGTTACTTTCCAGTTAGCGGTGGATAATGATGACACACACACACACACACAGAGACACACACACACACACACACACACACCAGAGACACACACACACACACACACACACACACACAGACACACACAGAGACACCACACACACACACACACACACACACACACACACACACACACACACACAGAGACACACAGAGACACACACACACAACGACACACACACACACACACACACACACACAACACACACACACACACACACACACACAAACACACACGAGCAACAGCCACACACACACACGCACACACACACACACACACAACACACACGAACACAGACACACACACACACACACACACCACAGAGACACACAGAGACACACACACACACACACACACACCACACACACACACACACACACAGAGACACACAGAGACACACACACACACACACACACCACACACACACACACACACACACACACGCACACACACACACACACACACACACACACACAGAGACACACAGAGACACACACACACACACACACACACACACACACACACACACAACACACAGAGACACACAGAGACACACACACACACACACACACACAGACACACACACACACACACACACACACACAGAGACACACAGAGACACACACACACACACACACACAGAGACACACAGAGACACACACACACACAACACAGAGACACACACACACACACACACAGACACACACACACACAACACACACACACACAGAGACACACAGAGACACACACACACACACACACAGAGACACACACACACACACACAAGACACACACACACACACACACACACACACAGAGACACACAGAGACACACACAACAACAGAGACACACACACCACACCACACCACACACACACCAGAGACACACAGAGACACACACACACACACACACAGAGACACACACACACACACACACACACAGAGACACACACACACACACACACACACACACACACACAGCCTGCGCTGCAGCATTTCCCCCTCTGGTCTGATGTGAATCTCCATCATTAACATCTGTATGCAGACCGACAGCCAGTGAGCGGCTGGTAAAGGTCAGAAGGTCAGAAGGTCAGAAGGTCAAAGGTCAGAAGGTCAGAAGGTCAGAAGGTCAGAAGGTCAGAAGGTCACCCGATGCTTCAGCAGGACTGAACACACCTGAACAGGTAACTAAAGGTGTTTGGATGAATTTCTCTTCCTGCTGCAGCAGCTCAGTTAAAACTGTTTTCTTCTAATTATCAGAATTATTTTCTTTTCCTATTGATTAAAAAATATCTTAATGTTGAATCCAGAACTTTAATATTTCTGCTGCATTAAACCGAGAGGCGTCTTCAGCTACAACATTAGATAAAACGACTAAACGTCTCCTAAAAGGTAAAACCGGCTCCATAAATCCACATAAACACATCAGACTCATAAAATGCTTCATGTCTATTTTTGAATAAATTCTTCCTGCTGGAGCTTCTGCCTCTAAAATGTTGCAGGTTTTGAATCTCAGATCATGAAGTTTAAAATAATTTCAGAAAATAAAATTAAGGCATCATTAATTATGCAACTCATTCAATTCTTATATTCGTTATGCATTTTTATGCTATTTGGGTTTTTTATTCTTTTTATTTGAAATTGTATATTATTTTCTTTTATGGAAGAAGTTTGTTGATGTAATTTATTTTTATATTGACAGGAATATGAAGATCTGCAGATAAAAACTGACCTGGTGTTCTGTGGGGTATGAATAATTATGACCTGATGATTTCCATCATTACTGAATCCAGTTGAATTATTGAGTAAATGTAAACTTGTGTTTGAATATTAAACCTTTATTGTTTCACTGAAGCAAACAAAATGAGTTTAAACAGGTTGATTGATTCCATCAGCAGGTTTAAGAAGAAACAACATGAATCAAAGTTTACATCAGATTATCAGCTTCACTGAAGCTCAACAGCTGAAACAACGTCTGCTGTGATACGCAGACCCGTTTCTATGGTTACACAGGAAACATGACCCAAAAAACACAGCCGGTCAATATTTACTTTGAAACACGTTAGTAAAAAAAGACTAAATGTAAAAATGACTAAATCTTTAGTTTGGATGTGAGACGTTCATTTTTACAGTGCAGCTGGACCAACGGAGCCCAGAGTCCCAGGTTCTACAGCCGGCTGTGAACCGGGTCGGCCTGCTGCTGCAGCCGGGTTCTGGAGGCCAGCGCCGCCTTGCGGGTCATGGTGCTGCAGCGCCGCAGGATCTCCTGGGTGTCGGCGTCGCGGGGGACGGCGGGGGCCGGGCTGGAGCCCCCGGCGCCGCCGGACCCGGCGGAGCGGGTCGGGTCGCTGGAGGAGGACGAGGCGCTGCTGGAGGAGAAGCTGGAGAAGATGGAGTCGTTGCTGTGGGAAGCGGCTGATGAGGAGGACGAAGCCGCGGCGCCGGCCTGCATCCAGCTCTCTGACAGCACGTCCAGGGACTGAGCTCTGGCGAGCCGCTCCGGGGCCGCGGACCCCCGCCTGGAGCCCGGATCCTGGCTCTGGGCCGGCTGGGCGGAGCGGGAGCCCCGGGCGCCGCCGGAGGTCAGGCTGAGGGAGGAGCTGTGCAGGCGGAGGCCGTGCAGCGTTCGGCGCGGGTTGGAGTAGGGCTGCAGGTACATGGAGGGCAGGTAGCCCACCCTGCCGCCGCACCTGGAGGGGGCGGAGCCAGAGTCAGGGCGGAGCAACACAGAGCAGCAGGACCATCGATCAGTCAGTCCTCCTCTAATTCAGCCATTATCCCTTTAAAGTAATTAGTGTAAATCTGACTGTGATCCCAGTGTCTGCAGGAGGAAGTGACATCACTACCTGACGAGCCACCAGCCGTCGTCTGACCTGCGCAGCACCTCCACCAGGCTGCCGATGGCCACGCCCACCTCGTCGCTCTGGGAGGTGGAGTAGTTCCTCACGGCGCAGTACAAGGACCCTGAGGGCAACAGGCCGGTCAGCATCTGCAGGAGGTTCTGGACGGAGTCGGGTCCAGGTGAGGAACAGACTCACCTCCCAGGGATCCTCCCTCCTCCTCCTCCTCCTCCTCACACAGCTGCAGGTACGGCGCCGGAAACCAGGCCAGCCGCTTGTCCTCACTCTCCACCAGCCACCAGCCTGCAGGAGTTAGCAGTTAGCGGTTAGCAGTTAGCGGTTAGCAGTTAGCGGTTAGCATTAGCGGTTAGCAGTTAGCGGTTAGCAGTTAGCGGTCAGCAGTTAACAGTTAGCAGTTAGCGGTTAGCAGTTAGCGGTAGCAGTTAGCGGTCAGCAGTTAGCGGTTAGCAGTTAGCGGTTAGCAGTTAACAGTTAGCAGTTAGCGGTTAGCAGTTAGCGGTTAGCAGTTAGCGGTTAGCAGTTAGCAGTTAGCATTAGCGGTTAGCAGTTAGCGGTCAGCAGTTAGCGGTTAGCAGTTAGCGGTTAGCTTAGCAGTTAGCGGTTAGCAGTTAGCGGTTAGCAGTTAGCGGTTAGCAGTTAGCAGTTAGCGGTTAGCAGTTAGCGGTTAGCATGCTGCTGCCAGGGCCTGAACCTTTGGCAATAATTTGGTTTATTGAGTCATATTTTTATTTTCCAAACTAAATATTTAACTTGAAAACATTTAGTTGTGAATAATATTTAGCTTCTTCGCTTAATATTTAGTTTAGTCTGAAAACTCCACATTACATATTTAGTTTGGACCAAATGTTCATCAGTGGAGCGTCGCGCTGCATCCTGACCTGCCGGGTCTTTGATTAGGACGTCCAGCTTGTCGTCGGTATCCGCCTTAAAGGTTCGGTTCTTGGTGTCTCGGGTCTCGTACGGCGCCACGCAGCGGTACGTCAGCGTGACGAACGGCTGCGTCACGCTGCCCACCTGCTGGCTGCGCGCGCCACCCGCTGCGTCCTGCGCCTCGTCTGACGTCAGGATCATGACGCTGCAGCAGATCACGTGTTAGAGACGGATCGAAGCGGCCCGCCGGGACCCGACCGGAACCGGAACTCACGTGTTCTTGGTGAAGTCCGTCTGCAGGTCGTGATCTCTGGGCGTGAAGAACCGGGTGACCTCTGAACTCAGGGTCACCGTCTGGTCGCAGCGCAGCAGATCCTCACAGTAAATCTGCAGGAAGTTCATCTGACTCACTGACTTCTGGGATCCGGTCTGCTGCAGGCTGCTGCGCCGGGCCCTACCTGGACCAGAACCAGAACCAGAACCATCAGGACCAGAACCAGAACCTTCAGGACCAGGACCAGAACCAGAACCAGAACCAGAACCATCAGGACCAGAACCAGGATCAGAACCAGAACCATCAGGACCAGGACCAGAACCAGAACCATCAGGACCAGGACCAGAACCAGAACCAGAACCATCAGGACCAGGACCAGAACCCAGGACCAGGACCAGAACCAGACCAGACCAGAACCATCAGACCAGAACCAGATCAGAACCAGAACCATCAGACCCAGGACCAGGAAACCCGAACCTAGGAACCAGGACCAGAACCAGAACCATCAGGCGAAACCAGAACCAGGATCAGAACCATCAGAAACCCCAGGACCAGGACCAGGACCAGAACCATCGGACCAGAACCAGAACCAAATCAGGACCAGAACCAGATCAACCAGAACACAGGACCAGAACCAGAACCAGAAGAACCATCAGGACCAGGACCAGAACCAGAACCAGGATCAGAACCATCAGGACCAGGACCAGAACTCAGAACCAGGACAGAACCTCAGGAACCAGAACCAGAACCAGCAGACCAGGATCAGAACCAATCAGGACCAAGGACCAGACCTTCAGGACCAGGACCAGAACCAGAACCAGACAGAACCATCAGGACCAGAACCAGAACCATCAGGACCAGACAGAACCAGAACCAGAACCATCAGGACCAGGACCAGAACCAGGATCAGAACCAAAACCAGGACCATCAGGACCAGACAGAACCAGATCAACCATCAGGAACCAGGATCAGACAACCATCAGGACCAGGACCAGAACCAGAACCATCAGGACCAGAACCAGACCAGAACCATCAGGACCAGGACCAGAACCAGAACAGATCAGAACCATAGGACCAACAGACCGAACAATCAGGACCAGGACCAGAACCAGAACCAGGATCAGAACCATCAGGACCAGGACACCAGAACCATAGAAACCAGGATCAGAACCATCAGGACCAGGACCAGAACCAGAACCAGGATCAGAACCATCAGGACCAGAACCAGAACCAGAACCAGAACCATCAGGACCAGGACCAGAACCAGAACCAGGATCAGAACCATCAGGACCAGGACCAGAACCAGAACCAGGATCAGAACCATCAGGACCAGGACCAGGATCAAAGAACCAGAACCAGAACCAGTTAATAAAATCAACTAAAGTTTCTCTAAAGATAAAAAAGTTTTCAATCAACTGAGGCTCGTTTTGTCAGTCACTTTAAATAACATGAAGCGAATATTAAAGATTATTTTGTGCATCAAGAATGTTTTAATAAATCATAACAAGCTTCATTCTGTGGAATTAATGAGTGAATAAACTTTTCATTAATTCATCCTTTTATCTACATTTAGTTTCTATTTTTATTTGATTTTATTCATTCCTTATAAAACAGATCCAGGTTCTAATCTGATCGTGTTTCACTGGTCATAAATCATGACGTCATAAAACTCTGATCTATATTTTCTGGATTATTTGCTCACCTGAGAACTTTGGGATTTTCCTGTCGTTCTTCCTGAAGGGATTGAAGTTTGGGAATTTTTTCTTCAGCTGCGCCTGTTGGAGGAATTTAGTCATTAAATGGTTTTAATTTAATGCTGTGATTATGATTTATGATTATTAATAATTTCATGGTTTGCAGCTGGATTTTTCCTGACTTACATGAAATGACCGGAAGTCCTGGAAGGACCTGTAGATGATGACTTCCGCCTCGTCGGACCAGAGGACGGACAGCATGAAGGTCTGAGGAGGACAGATGGTCCATCTGGGTCAATATCTGACAGGATTAACCAACCAAACCTCTGAGGTTTAACTGACCTTCAGTCTCGGCTTCGCTCTGCGGACTCCGCCCACCAACCGGACGCTGATGACGTAGCGCTGATCTCCGGTCATCCTGCCGGGTTCTGTTCAGGTTCTGGTTCAGGTTCTGATGGTTCAGGTTCGGTTAGGTTCTGGTTCAGGTTCTGATGGTTCAGGTTTATGGTTCAGGTTGATGGTTCAGGTTCTGGTTCAGGTTCTGATGGTTCAGGTTCTAGGTTCAGGTTCTGATGGTTCAGGTTCTGTTCAGGTTCTGATGGTTCTGGTTCAGGTCGTTCTGATGGTTCTGGTTCTGGGTCTCAGGTCAGCCGCTGAGGATGTGAAGCTCCAGCAGCCGCTTCGACCTTATTTATGTGAAATAAAAGGGGCGGGGCCAGGATGCGGGGGGCGGGGCGTCAGCAGCAGCAGCACCGCGGGATGACGTCACACAGGTGAGGCGCCAACCTGCTGCAGGGACCATAAAGCATCTTCATATGATACTTATGATATAATATAAGGAACCAAAAATGTTTCAAACATGTTAAAACCAAGATGGCGGAAATGTAAACATCACATATTTCATACAAAAGAAAAGATGTTTAAAATGAGGTAAAAATAAAATCTGAGAAAGATCTTAAAAATAAAATGATAAGAAGAAGAAGAATATTAAAGCAATGAGATCAAACATGAATAAATGTTTAGTTTAATGCTTCAATAAATGATGAAAACATGAATTCATCACATTCTGATGAATGTCTGCTTGACGTCATCAAGACCTCACAGCTGTGATCCGGCGCCCAGAGGACCACGTGTGTGTGTGTGTGTTGTGGTGGTGTGTGTGGTTGTGTGTTGTGTGTGTGTGTGGTGTGTGTCTCGTGTGGTGTGTGTCTCGTGTGTGTGTCTCTGTGTGTGTGTTGTGTGTGTCTCTGTGGTGTGTGTGGCGTTGTGTGTCCTTGTGTGTGTGTGTGTGTGTGTGTCTCTGTGTGTGTGTGTGTGTGTCTCTGTGTGTGTGTGTGTTGTGTGTGTGTGTCTCTGTGTGTGTGTGTGTGTCTCTGTGTGTGTGTGTGTTTGTGTGTGTTGTGTGGTGTCTGTGTGTGTGTGTGTGTGTGGTGTGTGTGTCTCTGTGTGTGTGTCTCTGTGTGTGGTGTGTGTGTGTGTGTGTCTCTGTGTGTGTGTGTGTGTGTGGTGTTGTGTGTTTGTGTGTGTGTCTCTGTGTGTGTGTGTCTCTGTGTGTGTTGTGTGTGTGTGTGTGTCTTGTGTGTGTGTGTGTGTCTCTGTGTGGTGTGTGTGTGTCTCTGTGTGTTGTGTTGTGTGTGTTGGGGTGTCTTGTGTCTGTGTGTGTGTTGTGTGTGGTCTCTGTGTGTGTGTGTGTGTGTGTGTGTGTGTGTTGTGCTGTGGTGTGTGTGTGTGTGTGTGTGTGTGTGTGTCTCTGTGTGTGTGGTGTGTGTGCTGTGTGTTGTGGTGTGTCTTGTGTGTGTGTGTGTCTCTGTGTGTGTGTGTGTGTTGTGTGTCTGTGTGTGTGTGGTGTCTCTGTGTTGTGTGTGTGTGTGTGTGTGTGTCTCTGTGTGTGTGTGTGTGTGTCTCTGTGTGTGTTGTGTGTGTGTGTGTTCGTGTGTGTCTCTGTGTGTGTGTGTGTGTTGTGTGGTGTGTGTGTCTCTGTGTTGTTGTGTGTGTTGTGTGTCTTGTGTGTGTGTGTGTGTGTGGTCTCTGTGTGTGTGTGTGTGGTGTGTGTGCTGTGTGTTGTGTGTGTGTGTGGTCTGTGTGTGTGTTGTGTGTGTTGTGTGTGGGTCTGTGTGTGTCTTGTGTGTGTCTCGTGTGTGTGTGTGTTCTGTGGTGTGTGTGTGTGTGTGTTGTGTGTCTGTGTCTGTGTGTGTGTTGTGTGTGTGTGTCTCTGTGTGTGTGTCCGTGTGTGTGTGTGTGTGTGGTGTTGTGTCTGTGTGTGTGTGTCTCTGTGTGTGTGTTGTGTGTGTTGTGTGTGTGTGTGTGTTGTGTGTGTGTCTCTGTGTGTGTGTGTTTGTGTTGTGTCTCTGTGTGTGTGTGTGTGTCTTGTGTTGTGTGTGTCTTGTGTCTGTTGTGTGTGTGTGTGTTTGTGTGTGTGTGTGTGTGTGTGTGTGTTCTGTGTGTGGTGTGTGTCTCTGTGTTGTGTGTGTGTGTTTGTGTGTTCTCTGTGTGTGTGTGTGTTGTGTGTGTTGTGGTGTGTCTCTGTGTGTGTGTGTGTCTTGTGTGTGTGTGTGTCTCTGTGTTGGTGTGTGTTGTGTTGTTGTGTGTGTGTGTGTTCTCTGTGTGTTCGTGTGTTTGTGTTGTGTGTCTGTGTTGGTGTGGTGTGTGCTCTGTGTTGTGTTGTTTGTTTGTGTCGGTGTGTGTGTGTGTGTGTTCTGTGTGTGGTTCTCTGTGTTGTGTGTGTGTGTTGTGTTGTGTGTGCTGTGTGTCTCTGTGTGTTGTGTCTTGTGTGTGTCTCTGTGTTGTGTGTGTGTGTGTGTTCTGTGTTTCTTTGTGTGTGCTTGTGTGTAGTGTGTGCAGTCAGTGTTTTTCAAGAGTTTGCTCACTGTGTTATGTTCCGTGTGGAGCCGACATTATACAACAAACATGCACACTGTTTGCGTCGTTGAATGTTGCGTTTGTGTAGCTCTGGACCTGAAACACGTGAGGTTTTGGACGTCATTGATTATCTTCCACTTGGATTTTATTTTGTAAATGAATCAAATAAATTCTGTTTCTGGAGTAAATCTGGTTAAACTTTCCTCTGATTATTGGCTGATTATTGATCTGAGCGGCGTCTCCACCCTGCGGCTGTTTGGCTCTTCATAATATATAATAACAATAACATTAAATGTTCGGTTTTTCTTATTTAAACTATATTCTGCTTTTATACATGAGGAAAAACATCCATGTTTCAAATCTCTTGTTTTATTTGTTTCCAGACCTGAAAATAAAAATAACATGTTTCTTTAAAGTTTGCAGATCTCAGATTATCTGATGAATTATTATCTGAGCTGTAACTGAAGCGGTTTTCATTCTTAATCTGACAAACTGATCGGTAATCTGTGGTTTTTCAGATTACAGCCTCTGGACTTTATCATCTTAATCACATCAGAAAACTTGGTTAAATAAAGTTATTATTGATATGGAAGGACAAACTCAAACTCTGCAGGATGAAGCTCCAAAGAAATGAGAGTTCAGACCAACTGGGAACCAGCAGAACCAGTTTGGCTTCTGGTTTCCCTCCTACTGCAGAACAAAAGAGAGGAATGACTGGATCTGCATTCAGTATTCAACAATGCGAGGCGTTCTATTGTTCTGCATGTTTCTCAAACTTGATCTGATTTTCTGGAAGGTTATCTAACCCAATGAGCCGAGACCAGAAACCGATTCATCAAAACAAACCAGTCAAACAAGCTGTAGAAACAGGTTTTAATATTCAGCCTCACTAGGAGTTTTATTGATCATTTTTCGGTAACTTCATGTTGAGTGATAAAAGTCTGGACTGGAAGAGACAAAGTCTTTAAATTTTATTGAATGGTTATTGGCATAGAAGTAAGTTAGTAAGCTTTATTTCTATAGCACTTTTCACAGACCAAGGTCACAAAGTGCTGCACAATGTAAAAACAAAATAATTTAAAACATCATACAAACAATAAAACAATAAAACACAGTGTTACATTAAAAAGCAATTTTAAAAAAGTGGGTCTTAAGTTGTTTCCTAAAAGTGTCAATACAATTTAGAGATCAAATGGTGCAAAGTAGCTCATTCCACAGACGAGGCGCCACAGCTTTAAAAGATTTGTGTCCCCTAGTCTTGTACAAGGTCCGAGGAACCATCAACAAGTTGAAATTATACGACCTGAGGCTCCTAGTCGGGAAATAAGGCTGGATAAGGTTTTTAATGTAATCTGGCGCTTGGCCATGAAGGGCTTTAAAAGTCACTACCAGGATTTTGTAGTGCATCCTGTAAGATACTGGTGGCCAGTGCAAGTTTTTAAGGATGGGTTTGATATGTTCCCTCCTGTGGGCGGGTGAGGAAGCGCAGCAGAGTTTTGTACAACCTGCAGACGCATTAACTTTTCTTGTGAGACATGTGAACAGACTGTTACAGTAGTCCAGTCTCGATGAGACAAAAGCATGAACGATCATTTCAAGCTCACCATAAGTCACCATTTTACGAAGTTTTGAAATGTTCCGAATTTGTAAAGAACAATTCCTAACAAGCTGATTTATGTGCTGCTCCAAAGACATTGTTCCATCCATAAAACCCCCCAAATTACAAACGTGGCTTTTAACTGTGCAGCTCAAGTTTCCAAGATATGGTTTAATTCCTGGCACGGCTCTATGTGGAGCAACAATCAGGGTTTCAGTCTTACTGGGGTTCAATAAAAGGCTATTTCCAGTGAGCCATTTTGTCACTTCGGCCAAGCAATCGGTGAGAGTGCGAAGTTTATGTGGCTCACTAGGCTTAAAAGAGAAGTACAGTTGCAGATCATCGGCGTTCAGTTGGTAGGAACCTCACTGAACTCCTGAATGACCTTAGAGGAAGTAGGTACAGCAGGAAAAGAACAGGTCCCAAGACCGATCCCTGCGGCACACCCCACAAAGCTCTGCAGAATCAGACACTGCATCCCCACTGACACACTCAACAGGTAGGAGACGAACCATTCAGAAACACGACCCGACATTCCAACCAAATGCTGGAGCCTGTTTATCAGGATGCCATGGTCCACTGTGTCAACGCCGATGACAGATCCAATAAAACTAGCACAGAACATTTACCGGTTCAGCTGCTACCATAATATCACTAAACACCTTCAACAGGCTGTTTCAGTGGAATGAAACTCACGATACCCTGACTGAAAAGTGTCATAAATGTCATTTACCTGCAAAAATGATCTAAGTTGGATGCAAACCTCCTTTTCCAGGAGTACAATAAAAGCTAATTCAAGGAAATAATGGCCTAGTCAAAGTCCAGTTGTTAGGGAGGATGCTGATTCCTGCTCAGATCTGTCAGGTTGGGAAGCTGTAGATCAAACTTCCTCCTAGTCAGAGGGTCAAAGGTCATCCATGGAAGGCCTTTTCAACTACCATCATTCAGCACAACAGGAAGTGATGTCACTGTCAAAAACTCCAGAAAGAAGAAACTGAGAAACGTCTTCAGGTTTAGTTCAGGTTTAGTTCAGGTTTAGTTCAGTTTTAATTCAGTTTTAGCTCAGGTTTAGTTCAGGTTTAGTTCAGGTTTAGTTCAGTTTTAGTTCAGTTTTAATTCAGTTTCAGTTCAGTTTAGTTCAGGTTTAGTTCAGTTTTAGTTCAGTTTTAATTCAGGTTTAGTTCAGGTTTAGTTCAGTTTTAGTTCAGTTTTAGTTCAGTTGTAGTTCAGTTTAGTTCAGTTTTAGTTCATTTTTAATTCAGGTTTAGTTCAGTTTTTTAATTCAGGTTTAGTTCAGTTTAGTTCAGGTTTATTTCATTTTTATATTCAGGTTTAGTTCAGTTTTTAGTTCAGTTATAGTTCAGTTTTAGTTCAGGTTTAGTTCATTTTAGTTCAGGTTTAGTGTCAGTTTAGTTCAGTTTTAGTTCATTTTTAATTCAGTTTAGTTCAGGTTTAGTTCAGTTTAGTTCAGTTTAGTTCATTTTTATTCAGTTTAGTTCAGGTTTAGTTCGTTTGTCAGTTTAGTCAGTTTAGTTCAGTTTAGTTCAGTTTAGTTCAGGTTTAGTTCAGGTTTAGTTCAGTTTAGTTCAGGTTTAGTTCATTTTTATAGTTTTTCAGGTTTAGTCAGTTTTATTCAGTTTTATTCATTTATCGGTTTTATGTTTCATTGTGTTAGTCTATAGTTTAGTTCAGTTTATAGTTTTGTTAGTTAGTCTTTTATGTTGTTCAGTGTTAGGTTTAGTTGTTATAGGTTTAGTTCGTTGTTCAGTTTATTCATTTTATTCAGGTTTAGTTATTTTGTTAGGTTTAGTTCATTTTATTCAGTTAGTTCATTTTTATTCAGGTTTAGTTCAGTTTTAAGTTAGTTTTTATTCAGGTTTAGTTATTTTAATTAGGTTTAGTTCATTTAATTCAGTTAGTTCATTTTATTAGTTTATTCAGGTTTAGTTCATTTTATTATTTTTATTTAGGTTAGTTCATTTTTTAGTTTAGTTCGTTTGTCAGTTTTATTCATTTAGTCAGTTTTAGTTCGTTTATTCAGTTTAGTTCAGTTTTATTAATTTTATTCAGTTTAGTTCATTTATTCAGGTTTAGTTCAGTTTAGTTCAGTTTATTCATTTTATTCAGGTTAGTTCAGTTTGTTGTTTTAGTTATTTTAATTCAGGTTTAGTTCATTTTATCAGGTTTAGTTCAGTTTAGTTCAGGTTTAGTTAGTTTGTTCAGTTAGTTCATTTTTAATTAGGTTTAGTTAGTTTTTAGTTCAGTTTGTTCGTTTTTCGTTTATTGTTTATTCATTTTTTTATTAGTTCAGTTTATGTTTTAGTTTTTATTAGTTTTATTATTGGTTTAGTTCATTTTATTAGGTTTGTTCAGTTTAGTTCGTTGTTATTTATCAGGTTTGTTCGTTTAGTTCGTGTTTATTCAGTTTAGTTCGTTTTTCTTATGTTATTTTAGTCAGGTTTAGTTCATTTATTCAGTTTTTTTAGTTCATTTTTATTTAGTTTTTAGTTCAGTTAATTAGTTTTATTTCAGAGTTGTTATTTTATTATTAGTTTTGTTATTTATTCAGTTTAGTCTTTATCAGTATTCAGTTTAGTTAGTTATTTATTTATTCAGTTTAGTTTAATTCAGGTTTAGTTCAGTTTATTAGTTTTGTTCAGGTTAGTTTTCATTTTTAATAGGTTTAGCAGTTTTATTAGTTTATTCATTTTATTCAGGTTTAGTTCAGTTTGTTCAGTTTAGTTCATTTTAATTAGGTTTAGTTCAGGTTTAGTTCAGTTTAGTTCATTTTAGTTCAGTTTAGTTCAGGTTTAGTTCAGGTTTAGTTTCATTTTATTCAGTTTAGTTCAGGTTTTAGTTCAGTTTAATTCAGGTTTAGTTCAGGTTTAGTTCATTTAGTTCAGGTTTAGTTCAAGTTTAGTTCAGTTTAGTTCATTTTTAATTCAGGTTTAGTTCAGTTTAGTTCAGGTTTAGTTCAGTTTTAGTTCAGGTTTAGTTCAGTTTTAGTTCAGGTTTATTTCATTTTTTATTCAGGTTTAGTTCAGTTTAGTTCAGGTTTAGTTCAGTTTAGTTCAGTTTTAGTTCATGTTTAATTCAGTTTAGTTCATTTTAATTCAGTTTAGTTCAGTTTAGATTCAGGTTTAGTTCATTTTTAATTCAGGTTTAGTTCAGTTTAGTTCGTTTAGTTTTTAGTTCAGTTTAGTTCAGTTTAGTTCAGTTTAGTTCAGTTTTAGTTCAGTTTTATTCAGTTTAGTTCAGTTTTAATTCAGTTTAGTTCAGGTTTAGTTCATTTTTAATATCAGGTTTAGTCTTCAGTTTAGTTCAGTTTAGTTCAGTTTTTAGTTCAGGTTTAGTTCAGTTTTAGTTCAGGTTTTAGTTCATTTTTAATTCAGGTTTAGTTCAGTTTTAGTTCAGGTTTAGTTCAGTTTTAGTTCAGGTTTTAGTTCATTTTAGTTCAGGTTTAGTTCAGTTTGTTAGTTTAGTAGTTTAGTTCAGGTTTTAGTTCATTTTTAATTCAGGTTTATGTTCAGTTTTAGTTCAGGTTTTAGTTCAGTTTTAGTTCAGGTTTAGTTCAGTTTGATTCAGTTTAGTTCATTTTTATTCAGTTTAGTTCAGTTTTAGTTCAGGTTTAGTTCAGTTTTAGTTCAGTTTAGTTCAGGTTTAGTCGTTTTATTCAGGTTTAGTTCAGGTTTAGTTCAGTTTTAATTCAGGTTTAGTTCAGTTTAGTTCAGGTTTAGTTCAGTTAATTCAGGTTTAGTTCATTTAATTCAGGTTTAGTTCAGGTTTAGTTCAGGTTCGTTCATTTTAATTCAGGTTTAGTTCAGTTTTAGTTCGGTTTAGTTCAGTTTAGTTCAGGTTTAGTTCAGTTTAGTTCAGGTTTAGTTCATTTTTAATTCAGGTTTAGTTTCAGTTTAGTTCAGTTTAGTTCATTTTTAGTTCAGTTTAGTTCATTTTATTCAGGTTTAGTTCAGTTTTAATTAGTTTAGTTCAGTTTATTAGTTTCAGTTCATTTAATTCAGGTTTAGTTCAGTTTAGTTCAGGTTTAGTTCAGTTTTTAGATTCAGGTTTAGTTCAGTTTTATTCAGTTTTAGTTCATTTTTAATTCAGGTTTAGTTCAGTTTAGTTCAGGTTTAGTTTCAGTTTTAGTTCAGGTTTAGTTCAGGTTTAGTTCAGGTTTAGTTCATTTTTATTCAGGTTTAGTTCAGTTTTAGTTCAGGTTTAGTTCAGTTTAGTTCAGTTTAGTTCAGTTTATTCAGTTTAGTTCAGTCTTAGTTCATTTTTAATTCAGGTGTTAGTTCAGTTTTAATTCAGTTTTAGATCATTTTTAATTCAGTTTAGTTCAGTTTAGTTCAGGTTTAGTTCATTTTTAATTCAGGTTTTAGATTAGCGTTTAGTTCAGGTTTAGTTCATTTTAATTCAGGTTTAGTTCAGTTTTAGTTCAGGTTTAGTTCATTTTTAATTCAGGTTTAGTTCAGTTTTAATTCAGTTTTAGATTCATTTTTTAATTCAGGTTTAGTTCAGTTATAGTTCAGGTTTAGTTTTTTAATTGTTTAGTTCAGGTTTAGTTCAGTTTAGTTCATTTATTATTCAGTTTAGTTCAGATTTAGTTCAGTTTAGTTCAGTTTTAGTTCAGGTTTAGTTCAGGTTTAGTTCAGTTCAGTTATTAATTCAGGTTTTAGTTCAGTTTTAATTCAGTTTTAGATCATTTTTAATTCAGGTTTAGTTCAGTTTATATTCAGGTTTAGTTCTTTTTTAATTCAGTTTAGTTCAGTTTAGTTCAGTTTATTCATTTAATTTATTCAGTTTAGTTCAGTTTTAGTTCAGGTTTAGTTCAGTTTAGTTCAGGTTTAGTTCAGATTTAGTTCAGTTTTAGTTCATTTTTAATTCAGGTTTAGTTCATTTTAATTCATTTTAAGTCATTTTAATTCAGTTTAGTTCAGTGTTTTTAGGTTTAGTTTTTTTAATTCAGTTTTAGTCATTTTTTAATTCGTTTAGTTCAGTTTTAGTTCTTTTTTAATTCAGGTTTAGTTCGGTTTAGTTCAGGTTTATTCATTTATTCATTTATTAATTCAGTTTTAGTTCATTTTAATTCAGGTTTAGTTCAGTTTTAATTCAGTTTAGTTCAGTTTTTAATTCAGGTTTAGTTCAGTTTTAGTTCAGGTTTATTTATTTTTATTCAGGTTTTAGTTCATTTTTAATTCAGGTTTAGTTCAGTTTTAGTTCAGTTTAGGTTATTCAGTTTTATTCATTTATCATTAATTCAGTTTAGATCATTTTTAATTCAGGTTTAGTTCAGGTTTAATTCAGTTTTAGTTCTTTTTTAATTCAGGTTTAGTTCGGGTTTAGTTCAGGTTTATTTAATTTTTTATTCAGGTTTAGTTCAGTTTTAGTTCAGGTTTAGTTCAGTTTTAGTTCAGGTTTAGTTCAGGTTTAGTTCATTTTTGATTCAGTTTTAGTTCATTTTTAATTCAGGTTTAGTTCCGGTTTAGTTCAGTTTTAATTCAGTTTTAGTTCATTTTTAATTCAGGTTTAGTTCATTTTTAATTCAGGTTTAGTCATAAACTCTTGATCTCCATGAACGATGTGTCTACCTCTTCATAATCTGAGGCTTTTAATTAAATTTGAGCCAAAAATGAGACATGTTGAAATAAATTAGATTTTTGCTGTAATAATTTAATCTGGATCTGCTGTGAGATTATTTCTAATATGAACCTAAAGATGATCTGAGTAAAAACCAACCAGCCTGTTCCTCCCACTGCAGCTGATACCTGACGCTCAGGATGACCTTTGACCTGCTGTGGTTCTGGACTCAGTTGTCCAGAAAGTGTTGATAATTATATTAAATTTATGATATAATAAAAGAGGCTGGTTTGAATAACTGATTTAATCTTTTTTCAGCTTTCATCTTAAATCTAAAATGTTCTGGAACATTTAAAGGGAACAAAATAAAGAAAAGATCAGATCTGCTATTGATTTCACTCTTTTGATCTAATCTTCACGTTTGTTCATTTTTTTCATCTGATAGAAGGAAGCAGTTAAAAAACGCTGCAGGTGTTTCCATGGTTGCGAAAGAAACCAGGGGACAGAAAGTGAACAGACCGTCCAAACAATGAACCACCTCAGGCCACGCGGAGCCAAGATGGCCGCCCACGCGGAGCCAAGATGGCCGCTCACATAGGAGCCAAGATGGCCGCTCACACAGAGCCAAGATGGCCGCACACACTGAGCCAAGATGGCCGCTCACATAGGAGCCAAGATGGCCGCCCACGCGGAGCCAAGATGGCTGCTCACATAGGAACCAAGATGGCCGCCCACATAGGAGCCAAGATGGCCGCCCACGCCGAGCCAAGATGGCCGCTCACATAGGAGCCAAGATGGCCGCCCACATAGGAGCCAAGATGGCCGCCCACCCTGGGCCAAGTTGGCCGCCCACACAGAGCCAAGATGGCCGCCCACCGCTTCAGGAGAAAAACAAACGGCTTCGCTCCATCCATGCTGCCACTACCATGACTATGGTGTTTATTCAAGACTCAACCTGTTCATTAAATGTCTTTAAAACTTCAGAATTCTGTTTCCCTGGAGGATAAATTCCTCATGTCCTCATGTCTTCAGATCTTCCACCTAAAGGTCCACGGAGGGTAAAAGGTTCTTCTTCTTATAATCCGGTGATATATGAGCTAATCTTTCCTTTAGCACTTTTGCTAACTTTGAAAACATGTAACAACTTAAATGTTTTCAAAGTTAAATTGATTAATTTCCTCTAATTTACTTGGTTGTTTATAAACTTTCAGTTGAAGGTTTGACGTCTATAGTTTTACTAATGAAGGTTAACGGTGTGAAAACGTAACGTAAATGACGTCACTGTTGCCCGGATGTTCCGTTTCCTCTCCTGGTTTTTTCTCATTTTCAATAAACTTTATTGACCATCTCTCTAGTAAACATCAAAGTAAGATGAAGCACTTACACAAACAAACAACCAGGAGTTAATTAAACAAATAAATGCAAATATTCACATTTCTGAATCTTTTTGAGAGCCTTTTGTCCTGTTGGGAATCAACATGGTGGTAGTTAGCACTTTAGCATTAGCTTCTGGTAAAACAACGTGTTAATGTAGCACTTTAGCATTAGCTTCTGGTAAAACAATGAGTTAATGTAGCGCTTTAGCATTAGCAGAGCTCATTTTTAAGATTAGGCCTCTATCTGACATTTTCTGTGCAGGAAGTCTGAATTAAAACCATAACTGATAACAGATGGAGGTGATATAGTTGCTGCTGCTGTTTTCTGATGATGTTTGTTGCACAGAGTTGATTTAGTGTCACTTTAATCTGCAGGAGAGATGAACTTCTGGCTACCGGGGAAATAAAAGCTCCTTTATTTCTCGTCTGATGCAATAAAAAGGTTTTCTGTGCAGGTCCAGGTGCGGCTCTGACTGCTTGTGAAACAATGGAAATCCTGAAGGAAGCTGCTGGTAAGTTTATTGTCTTGAGCTGCGTTTCCGTGATTCGGTGTTCCTGGATGATGGCGAGGAGGTCAGGTCGAAGGTCACGGTGAGTCAAACGGTTCCCAGCAGCCCTGACATCAAACTGGATTTCTCTGCCTGGAAACCGGGTCATTAAGATCCGCTTCGCTCTGATTGGCATATAAATGACTCACTGCTCTTTATGAAAGGAATCATGTTTGACCTCTGACCTGCTGGTCGCTGGTTCGATTCCTGATCTGCCACATGCCTTCCTCCTCTCTCATTGGCCTCTTTCCCGTCAAACTACTTTCAAATAAAGGAAACTGGAACCAACAAAAATAAATAAATACTGTAACTGTGTCCAGTCTGACCAGTCCGGTTCACACAGCACTGCAGAAACAATCCACACCAACTGGTCCCACTTATCAAGCCAGTTTATTAAATTACTTTAAAATGTTTTGACGTGTCCAAAGTGTCCATCTAATAAATAAAATACTGATAGATTCTCATTTAGGAAGGAATTTTTTCTTTTCATCTTCATTTTGCAGAAACTAAATCCATAGTGATTTTACTGGAGATCAAACGGATGAAAGGTCAGAGGTCAAGCTGTGAGCCTGGAGGCTGCTGGGTCCTACAGAACAAAAACCAACTGTTCATTTCAGTGCTGGTTCATTTTTACTTTATTATTAAGCAGTAAATTAAAACAATTATTAAAAATGTTTTCAGTCGAACTGTCTTCCTCCTTTTGAGCTCAGAGTCTAGGTGAGTTTTTCTATATTTCTGCTGCTGGCGAGTCGCCCAGGAAGGATCAGCGATGGCAGCATCAGGCTGCGGGCCGGAAAAACCCAGTTTGATCCTCCAGAACCAGAACCGCAGACACAAACCGCAGCCCCTCCAGGCAGACGCCCCGAAATAAAACCGTCAGATCCAGACAGGAGGAGGCCAGGATTTCATTTATGAATGAAACCGGTTCTGATCCGGTTCTGACCTGGTTCTGACCCGGTTCTGACCCGGTTCTGACCTGGTTCTGATCCGGTTCTGACCTGGTTCTGACCCAGTTCTGATCCGGTTCTGACCGGTTCTGACCTGGTTCTGATCCTGGTTCTGATCTGGTTCTGACCGGTTCTGACCCGGTTCTGACCGGTTCTGATCCGGTTCTGATCCCGGTTCTGACCTGGTTCTGACCCGTTCTGATCCGGTTCTGATCCGGTTCTGACCTGTTCTGACCCGGTTCTGATCCGGTTCTGATCCGGTTCTGATCCGGTTCTGACCCGGTTCTGATCCGGTTCAGACCTGGTTCTGACCCTGGTTCTGACCCGGTTCTGATCCGGTTCTACTGTGACCTGGTTCTGACCCAGTTTGATGTTCCCGTTCTGACCCGGTTCTGATCCGGTTCTGACCCGGTTCTGACCTGTTTGATGTTCTGATCTGGTTCTGACCCGGTTCTGACACTACCCGGTTCTGATCCGGTTCTGATCCGGTTCTGACCTGGTTCTGATCGGTTCTGATCCGGTTCTGATCCGGTTCTGACCCGGTTCTGATCGTCAGACCCGGTTCTGACCGGTTCTGATCCGGTTCGACCGGTTCTGACCCGGTTCTGACCCGGTTCTGATCCGGTTCTGATCCGGTTCTGACCGGTTCTGATCCGTCAGACCTGGTTCTGACCTGGTTCTGACCCGGTTCTGATCCGGTTCTGACCGGTTCGACCGTTTTGATCCGGTTCTGACCCGGTTCTGATCCGGTTCTGACCGTTCTGACCTGGTTCTGATCCGGTTTTGACCTGTTCTGACCCTTGATCCGGTTCTGATCCGGTTCTGACCCGGTTCTGACCTGGTTCTGATCGGTTCTGACCCGTTGATGTTCTGACCCGGTTCTGATCCGGTTCTGATCCGGTTCTGACCCGGTTCTGATCCGGTTCTGACCCGTTCGATCCGGTTCTGATCCGGTTCTGACCCGGTTCTGATCCGGTTCTGATCCGGTTCTGACCCGGTTCTGATCCGGTTCAGACCCGGTTCTGATCCGGTTCTGACCTGGTTCTGACCCGGTTCTGATCCGGTTCTGACCTGGTTCTGACCCGGTTCTGATCCGGTTCTGACCCGGTTCTGACCGGTTCTGATCCGGTTCTGACCTGGTTCTGATCCGGTTCTGACCTGGTTCTGACCCAGTTTGATCCGGTTCTGACCCGGTTCTGATCCGTTCTGACCCGGTTCTGACCTGGTTCTGACCACTGGTTCTGACCGTTCTGAGTTCTGATCCGGTTCTGACCCGTTCTGACCGGTTCTGATCTGGTTCTGACCCGGTTCTGATCCGGTTCTGACCCGGTTCTGATCCGGTTCTGACCCGTTCTGACCTGGTTCTGATCCGGTTCTGACCGGTTCTGATCCGGTTCTGATCCGGTTCTGACCCTGTATTCTGATCGGTCACCTGGTTCTGACCTGGTTCTGATCCGGTTCTGACTGTTCTGACCCGGTTCTGATCCGGTCTGACCTGGTTCTGACCGTTCTGACCTGTTGACCGGTTCTGATCCGGTTCTGACCTGGTTCTGACCTGTCTGACCCGGTTCTGATCCGGTTCTGACCTGGTTCTGACCCGGTTCTGATCCGGTTCTGACCTGGTTCTGACCCGGTTCTCACTCAGAGAATCGAATGTCCCAGAAAATGAAACCAAGCTGAACTGACCCTGAAATGTTAAGTCATGAATCCATGAATCACATTAACATTTATCTTTTATTTCTTTGTTTTAATTTGGTTTCCATCCATCCATTTTCTTCCTCTTATCCTGGTCGGGTCTCGGGGCAGCAGCTTCAGCAGGGAGGCCCAGACTTCCCTCTCCCAGCCACCTTCCAGCTCCTCCAGGAACCCCAGGGCGTCCCCAGCAGAGAGACATCGTCCCTCCAGGTGTCCTGGTCTCTCCTCCTCCCGGTGGGACCTGAACTCCTCACCATGAGGCTCCATCCTGACCAGATGCCCGACCTCAACTGGCTCCTCTGGACGTGGAGGAGCAGCAGCTACTCTGAGTCCCTCCTGATGACTGAGCTTCTCTCTCTAAGGGTCCAGCCACCCTGAGGAGGAAACCATTTCGGCCGCTTGTATCCGTGATCTGGTTCTTTCGCTCATGACCCAAAGACCATAGATGAGGGTGGGAACGTAGATCGACCGGTAAATCGAGAGCTTCGCCTTTTGACTCAGCTTCTCTTCACCACGACGGACCGGTACAGCGCCGCTTCACGGCAGACGCCGCCCCAATCCGCCTGTCCATCTCCTTCTTCCCTCATTCATGAACAAGATCCCCAGATACTTAAACTCCTCCACTTGAGGCAGGACGACCCCCCTGACCCGGAGAAGGACCTCTACCCTTTTCCGGCTCAAGACCATGACCTCGGATTTGGAGGCACTGAGCCTCATCCCGGCCGCTTCACACTCGGCCGCGAACCGTTTCAGCGAGAGCCGCAGATCACGATCTGATGAAGCCATCAGGACCACATCATCCGCAAAAAGCAGAGATGAATCCTAAGGCCACCAAAACGGATCAACACCTCGGCTGGTCTAGAGATTCTGTCCATGAAAGTAATGAACAGAATCGGTGACAAAGGGCAGCAGGCTTGGAGTCCAACTCTCACCGGAAACGAGCCCGACTTACTGCCGGCAATGCGGACCAGACTCTGACACCGGTCATACAGGGACCTGACAGCCCGTATCAAAGGGCCGGTACCCCAGACTCCCGGAGAACCACCACAAGGCCCCCGAGGGACACGGTCGAACGCCTTCTCCAAGTCCACAAAACACATGTAGACCGGTTGGGCGAACTCCCAGAACCCTCCAGGACCTGCTGAGGGTGTAGAGCTGGTCCAGTGTTCCAGAACCAGAACCAGAACCACACTGCTCTTCCTGAATCCGAGGTTCGACTATCCGACGGACCCTCCTCTCCAGGACCCCTGAATAGACCTTTCCAGGGAGGCTTAAGAGTGTGACCCCTCTGTAATTGGAGCTCACCCTCCGGTCCCCCTTTTTAAACAGGGGGACCACCACCCTGGTCTGCTAATCCAGAGGAACTGCCCCCGATGTCCATGCGATATTGCAGAGTCGCGTGAGCCAACACAACCCTACAACATCCAGAGCCTTGAGGAACTCCGGGCGGATCTCATCCATCCCCAGGGCCCTGAGGCCACCGAGGAGCTTCTTGACCCCTCAGTGTCCTCGTCCCCAGACTGGAGAGCCCAACCCAGAGTCCACAGGCTCAGCTTCTTCAACAGAAGGCATGTTGGTGGGATTGAGGAGGTCTTCGAAGTATTCCGCCCACCGACCCACAACGTCCCGAGTCGAGGTCAGCAGCCACCATCCCCACTGTAAACAGTGTTGGTGCTGCACTGCTTCCCCCTCCTGAGAGCCGGATGGTGGACCAGAATCGCCTCGAAGCCGTGCGGAAGTCTTTCTCCATGGCCTCTCCAAACTCCTCCCACGCCCGAGTTTTGGCCTCAGCGACCACCCGAGCCGCATGCCGCTTCGCCCGCGGTACCATCAGCTGCTTCTGGAGTCCCACAGGCCAAAAAGACCCCATAGGACTCCTTCTTCAGCTTGACAGCATCCCTCACCGAAGGTGTCCACCAACGGGTTTGGGGGTTGCCGCCGCGACAGGCACCAACGACCTTGCGGCCACAGCTCCGATAAGCCGCTTCGGCCATGGAGGCACGGAACATGGTCCACTCAGACTCAATGTCCCCCACCTCCCCCGAACGTGTTCGAAGTTCTGCCGGAGGTGGGAGTTGAAGCTCCGTCTCACAGACTCCGCCAGACGTTCCCAGCAGACCCTCACTACACGTTTGGGTTGCCAGGTCTGACCGGCTTCCTCCCCCACCACCGGAGCCAACTCACCACCAGGTAGTGGTCAGTGGACAGCTCCGCCCCTCTCTTCACCCGAGTGTCCAAGACATTTGGTTTCCATGTTGCTGAAATAGTTTAGTGATAATTTATTTATGTTTTTGTAAAGTTTGTAAGAATGTTGCAGCGGTTGATTTGGGTTTTCTTTAATTTATATAATTTAGTTTTTAATGTTATCAGTGAAAATAACAAAACAAGGAATTAAAACTAAATGACTTTGACAGTTATTTGTCCACTTCCCACAGATGGGTTCAGGTCTGGACTTTGACTAGGCCATGACTCTAAGGTCCTACTGACTGTCCTACTGGAAGCTGAACTTTGACCCTGTCTGAGCTCATCTCCAGGACGGACCGTTCAGTCCGTCTCTCCTCTGCTCAGGTTTTCTCTTTCACATCATGACATTTTAATTCTTTTTAATTTGAAAACAGAAAATCATGTGTTATTTTCTATAATTATTTGATAGTTTTGTCCCCGAAATGTTGGTCCGGCTGTCGGGATCAGGCCGCAGACTCTGCTGCCACCTGGCGGGCGGAGGGAGCGTCGCAGGCTCTTCTGAGCCAAATCAAGCTCATGAATATTCATGAGCTTTGATCTGCTGAGCCTCTGCAAACCCAGGAAACCTTTAATTTATCACCATATTTTGATTTCTAAAAACAATGAGAAGCTTCAAAAGTTCTCAACCACCTAAAATCATTTTAATCTGACCATGTTTACAGTGTTTATGTAGCTAGAAAGAAAAGTTCAGTAATTTATTGTGAACATTTTGGGGCTGCAGGTCCTGACAGCATAAATATTCTGTCCTGCGATTAATGTGCAGTGTGAAATTTAAATTAATTACAGACTGTGGTGACTCCAAAATAATCCTAAAATATCTAATCTGCAAAATCTGTAACCAATTTCAAAAACAAACTAAACTGGTTTTGTCAGAAGCAGAACTGAATCCATACTTAATGTCTGATGTCTCACTGTGTCGCAGCAGCAGAGCAGCAGAGCTCTGACCCGCCACCAGGGGGCAGCAGAGAAGCAGAGCTCTGACCCGCCACCAGGGGGCAGCAGAGAAGCAGAGCTCTGACCCGCCACCAGGGGCAGCAGAGCTCCGACCCGCCACCAGGGGGCAGCAGAGAGCAGAGCTCTGACCCGCCACCAGGGGGCAGCAGAGCAGCAGAGCTCTGACCCGCCACCAGGGGGCAGCAGAGCAGCAGAGCTCCGACCCGCCACCAGGGGGCAGCAGAGCTCCGACCCGCCACCAGGGGGCAGCAGAGAAGCAGAGCTCTGACCCGCCACCAGGGGGCAGCAGAGCAGCAGAGCTCCGACCCGCCACCAGGGGGCAGCGAGCTCCGACCCGCCACCAGGGGGCAGCAGAGCAGCAGAGCTCTGACCCGCCACCAGGGGGCAGCAGTGGTAAATAACCATCAGGTCATAATATGTGTATGATATAATTTATGATAAAAGACACAGAAGCAGGTTTTAAATGTTTCTTTGATTCCAATAGTCACTCTTTACACTCCAACCTTAATTCACAAACCCTCAGGCAGGTGGCGCTGTGGAGACATCAGAGAAACATGATGGGGCAGCGATTTAACAAAAATAGTCTCTTTAATGAAGATAAATCTGTTTATATATTATAAGTGTGAAACATTTGCTTTCTCTAGACTTGCATAGCTGTGGAAACATCATGTGACGATGCCGACGGTTCAATTCCCTCCTTTAATACTTTATAGGATTATTTTGGCTCAAAGATTCACGGTTAGAACTTGACCTCTGACCTCTGTCTAGAACCCTCATGGTGGGCGTCATGGTAACACAGAGACGGAGGACAGCAGGAACTCCACAACAGTTTGTCCCACAAAGCATCACGACCAGAACCAAGCAAAGCTGGAATCTCCCAGGTTGACCCGACTCCTCACCGCTAACGAAGTCCTGCTGGTTCCGGTCCAACACCGGACCCGACTCCTCACCGCTCAGCGTGTGCAAGCTGCTGGGTCTGAGATCAGTACGGTTCTGAGAGCCGGAGCCGATCCGGTCCGTGTCTCGGTGAGCTGAGCCAAGCAGTGAAACAAACGAAGGGAAGGGAAACTCTACAGGACCCGGTCCGGTCCGGTCCATCCAGGCTCCTCCGGACATTCACTGAGCCCTTCAGGAAGTGGGAGCGTCTGTCCTCTGTCCTCTCAGCAGCTTTGGACCCGTCCAACAGGAAGCGCCTGGAAGCGAGCGGCGTCACCGGAACTCGTAGACGGCGGCGCTGTGCTCAGAAACATGGGTCAGGTTCAGGGACTGGTACCTGGACAGCAGAACCAGAACCCTGCATGAAGAGTCTGTGACCAAGATGCCAGAAACAGGAGAACCGGACCAGCACTACCGGGCCCAAACATCAACAAGTCCTATCACAACAGATTAAACGTCTGTTAGCGTTAGCACGGAACAGACAGAACGTCTGTTAGCAGTAGCATAGAACAGACAGAACGTCTGTTAGCATTAGCACAGAACAGACAGAACATCTGTTAGCATTAGCATAGAACAGACAGAACGTCTGTTAGCATTAGCATAGAACAGACAGAACGTATGTTAGCATTAGCATAGAACAGACAGAACGTCTGCTAGCATTAGCATAGAACAGACAGAACGTATGCTAGCATTAGCATAGAACAGACAGAACGTATGTTAGCATTAGCACAGGACAGAGAGTACGTCTGTTAGTATTAGCATAGAACAGACAGAACGTATGTTAGCATTAGCATAGAACAGACAGAACATCTGTTAGCATTAGCACGGGACAGAGAGTACGTCTGTTAGCATTAGCATAGAACAGACAGAACATCTGTTAGCATTAGCACGGGACAGAGAGTACGTCTGTTAGCAGTAGCATAGAAAAGGTTCTGGTCATTTTTCACAGTAGATAAATATATATAATACATGTATTATCATCTGTATTAATGTTTCACTGGTTTCACTGGTTTTACTGGTAGCCTAACTGGGATCCCTGGATCCAGCCGTTACCATTCAGAGCTGCGGTGGTAGTAAAAACCCTCGATGGTGGCTGTGGACTTCTGGAAGCAGATGTAGTAGAAACCGGCGAAGGAAGCGCCACTGATGTCCTTAATGGTGTGATCGGGAACCAGGAACTGCTCCTGCGGGTCAGAACCAGGAGAAGCGTTGGCAGCAGGAGAACCGGACCGGACCGACCTTTGAACTCCAGCTCACCTTCCACCTCATGAAGATGTAGTCGGAGCTCTGCAGATCCTCGTAGTCGAACTCATCAGCGTTGAAGGTCTTTGCGTACTGGAAGAAGGCCTGGAACTTCCCCTGAGCAGAAACGGATCATTATGGGATGTCTGTGGACCCGGGCAGCTTTAACAGGGTCTGAAACCGGATCATTATGGGATGTCCGTCTACTTACCCAGTGCTTACGATCCACGTCTTCGTCTGCGTCCCACTTCCTGGTGAGAAACGGACGCTTCCTGCTGATGATCTCTCCGGCAAAGAAGGTGGTCAGTGTTGGGTATTCCTTCAGAAACAAGCAGGGGAGGGGCATCCTGGTTAAATACCAGTTTCAAACACTTTGTGAAACGGTTGGAGGACGAGTCGCGAAGGTGTTTGTTCAGCTAAAGCTTCTTTAACGTCCCATTAGCCGAAACAGAGCCTGGTTTAGTCCGTACATCATGTTGCTAACGCTAACAGGCTGTTAGCATATTGTGAGGGCCATCAGAGAGCAACAGTCTTCAGTCAGAGGCGTCTTTGGAAGTGCTGCCAAACTGACTGCTACTGGAGATCCTTTAAGATCATAAGATTTCATGAGTTATGATAACATTTAATTTGTCTGTGGGATAAATGAAGGATTTCTGAACACGGCAGCTTGGATTCACTCATTCATTTATAATTTACCTGAAAACGTAGTGAAATAGTTGAATAAAATGAAAGGTTGGATTTCAGAGCCAGTAAACTGACATATGAATGACCTTTCAGACCTTGTGGTCACATATGTTAAAACAGACTTTCTGTCTGGAAACAAGCAGGAAGAAGAATCACTGACTTCTGTCAATCCTTTGATCTTCAGGTATCCACACAGGTAGGAGTCGTCCATGGTCACATGCTGAGAGACAGACAGAGACAGAGACACAGAGTCAGAGACTCAGAGAGACAGAGACAGAGACACAGAGTCAGAGACACAGAGAGACAGAGACACAGAGAGACAAGACACAGAGAGACACAGAGTCAGAGACACAGAGTCAGAGACACAGAGAGACAGAGACACAGAGTCAGAGACACAGAGTCAGAGACACGAGAGACAGACAGAGCAGCAGAGACAGAGACACAGAGCAGAGACAGAGACACAGAGTCAGAGACACAGAGAGACAGAGACAGAGACACAGAGAGGACAGAGACACAGAGAGACAGAGACACAGAGACAGAGACACAGAGAGACAGAGACACAGACACAGAGAGACAGAGACACAGAGAGTCAGAGACACAGAGAGACAGAGACACAGAGAGACAGAGACACAGAGAGACAGAGACACAGAGACAGAGACACAGAGAGACAGAGACACAGACACAGAGAGACAGAGACACAGAGAGAGTCAGAGACACAGAGAGACACAGACACAGAGAACAGAGGACAGAGACACAGAGAGTCAGAGACACAGACACAGAGAGACAGAGACACAGAGAGACAGAGACACAGAGGACAAGAGAGACAGAGACACAGAGAGACAGAGACACAGACAGAGACAGAGACACAGAAGAGACAGAGACACAGAGACACAGAGAGTCAGAGACACAGAGAGACATAGACACAGAGAGACAGAGACACAGACACAGAGAGACAGAGACACAGAGAGTCAGAGACACAGACACAGAGAGACAGAGACACAGAGTCAGAGACACAGAGAGACAGAGACACAGAGACAGAGAGAGACAGAGACACAGAGAGACAGAGAACAGAGAACAGAAGACAGAGACACAGAGAGACAGAGAGACAGAGACACAGAGAGTCAGAGAGACACAGAGAGACAGAGACACAGAGAGACAGAGACACAGACACAGAGAGACAGAGACACAGAGACAGAGACAGAGACACAGACACAGAGAGACAGAGACACGCAGAGACACAAGAGACAGAGACACGAGACAGAGACACAGAGACAGAGACACAGAGAGACAGAGACACAGAGAGACAGAGACACAGAGAGACAGAGACACAGAGCAGAGACCAGAGCAGAGACACAGGGGACGACAGACAGAGACAGAGACACAGAGAGACAGAGACACAGGACAAGAGAGACAGAGAGACAGAGAGACAGAGCACAGAGTCAGAGACAGAGACAGAGAGACAGAGACACAGACACAGAGAGACAGAGAGACACAGAGAACAGAGACACAGAGAGTCAGAGACACAGAGAGACAAGACACAGAGAGACAGAGACACAGACACAGAGAGACAGAGACACAGGAGAAGGAGACACAGAGACAGAGAACAGAGACACAGAGAGACAGAGACACAGACACAGAGAACACAGAGAGACAGAGACACAGAGACACAGAGACAGCAGGACACAGAGAGACAGAGACACAGAGGACAGAGACAGACACAGAGAGACAGAGACACAGAGAGACAGAGACACAGACAGGAGACAGAGACACAGAGTCAGAGACACAGAGAGACAGAAGAGAACAGAGACAGAGAACAGAGACACAGAGACAGAGACACAGAGAGACCAGAGACAGAGACACAGAGAGACAGAGACACAGAGAGACAGAGACACAGAGAGAGACAGAGACACAGAGAGACAGAGACACAGAGAGACAGAGACACAGAGACACAGAGAGTCAGAGACAAGACACAGAGAGACAGAGACAGAACAGAGACACAGAGAGACAGAGACAAGAGACAGAGACACAGAAGACAGAGACACAGAGAGACAGAGACACAGAGAGACAGAGACAGACAGGAAGCAGAGACACAGAGAGCAGAGACACAGAGTCAGAGACACAGAGAGACAGAGACACAGAGAGTCAGAGACACAGAGAGACAGAGAAGCACAGAGAGACAGAGACACAGAGAGACAGAGACACAGAGACAGAGACACGAGAGACAGCAGAGAGACAGAGACCAGAGACAGAGACACAGAGAGACAGAGACACAGAGACAAGAGACAGAGAGACACAGAGAGAACAGAGAGACAGAGACAGAGAGACAGAGAACAGAGACAGAGACACAGAGAGACAGAGACACGAGAGCAGAGACACAGAGACAGGACACAGAGAGACAGAGACACAGGAAGACAGAGACACAGAAGACAGAGAGACAACAGAGAAAGAGACACAGAGCGACACAGGAGCAGAGACACAGAGAGACAGAGACACGAGTCAGAGCACAGAGGACAGAGCGACACAGAAAGAGACAGAGACACAGGCAGAGACACGAGACCAGAGAACAGAGAACACACGAGACGACAGAGACACAGAGACAGAGACACAGAGAGACAGAGACACGAGGACAGAGACACAGAGAGACAGAGACACAGGAGACAGAGACACAGAGAGACAGAGACACAGAGAGACAGAGACACAGAGACAGAGACACAGAGGACAGAGACACAGAGAGACAGAGACACAGAGAGACAGAGACAGAGAGACAGAGACACAGAAGACAGAGACACAGAGAGACAGAGACACAGAGAGACAGAGACACAGAGAGAGACAAGAGAGAGACAGAGAGGCACGAGCAGAGACACAGAGTCAGAGACACAGAGAGCAGAGACACAAGAGACAGATGACACAGAGAGACAGAGACACAGAGACAGAGACACAGAGAGACAGAGACCAAGAGACAGAGACACAGAGGAGACACGAGACAGAGACACAGAGAGACAGAGACACAGAGAGACAGAGACACAGAGCAGAGACACGAGAGAGACACAGAGAACAGAGAGACAGAGACACAGAGAGACAGAGACACAGGAGACAGAGACACAGAGTCAGAGACACAGAGACGAGACAGAGACACAGAGACACAGAGAGACAGAGTCATTTCTATCACTTTACACAGCATAAATCATTCTGCAGCTGTTCATAATGACGTATCAACACGTAAACAGCATTAGATGATCATTACAGATGATTATTAGAGATGATCATTACAGATGGTTCTACAGCAGCTGAGTTGGTTCTGATCCGGTTCCTCCAGCCTCAGGTTGACACATCACCACATTCTGTCTTTTACACCAGAACCTTGACCGTCTCCTTCCTACCTGTAACACGACCTCCACGTCGTAAGAGTTTCCTTTGCTTTTCTGGTGGCCCCTGAATCTGGAGCCGCTGTACAGGAGCGACGTAACGACGCCCGGCTGCCGGGTGTTTATCGGCGGCGGCGGGATAAGCGAGGCCGAGGATGTGAAGGCCGCGGGGAAGTATCCAGCGGGGACTGGCATGGCTCCCGCTCCGCCGACCGGGCGCCAACCGCAGGCAGTGGCCGAGCTGGCGAAGGCCTCCAGTCGCTTCTAGAAACCGCTGAAGAAAGGCTGGATCCGGTTAAAACCATCCAAACACCGTTTATCTCCGCCGCGGCGCAGTTTAACCAAGCCGCCCGAGAAGTAAAGTGGACTTCGTCGCTGCGCTCTGAGCGGGAGCATCAGCCTCCCTGATTGGTCCACGGAACTCACGTCCCAAACATCGGGAACGCTGATTGGAGTAAACCGCGGAAGCCTTTCCATGAACGTTTGAGTGTAGTTTATTTGGTGGCGTTCCGCGGTGCCACAGAGGTTCTAAGGACTACATTTCCCTTCAGTTAAAGGCAGTTTGAAGGTCAGAAGCGCGTTTCTGAACAGAGGAGCTGCTGCGCAACACGAGAAACGACCAGAACAGCAGAAATTAGCCTAGCTTCGTGTAATTAGCCTAGCTTCGTGTATTTAAATGAAGAGCTGTCGCTAGCTGTGGTCCTCTTTAAGCTCCGCCATGTTTAACGGTGTTGTCAGGCTGCAGAGCCGCTGTATTGGTGTGATTTCCTTCTGTAAGGTGTTTCCCAGACATGAAGTCTTCAGGAATGTGATGAAATACTCCACAGCCTCAGCAGGTAGGATGAAGCCGGGCAGATCCAACCTGTGGCTCAGGTTTCATGGCTTTATTTGCTCTTTGCTAGAGAGGAAGAGATTCTACCAAGATGTCAGCATATCCCAAGGTGAAGGTGAGCATCACAGCCCTGGATCAGGTCGTTACCTAACGGTCTGACCGGACCTGATCCTGCTGATGGTTCGTGTTGATGGACCTCAGGTGGTCAGTATGAGGTCAACCTGGACCGGAGGAAGCTGAAGACCCCCAGTGGGAAGCTGTTCACTGTGCCGAGTGAAGCCCTGGCCATCGCCGTGGCAACGGAGTGGGATGCTCAGAGAGACTCCATCAGGTTCTACACCATGCATCTGGTACGGCTCACCTGAGCATCTGCAGCTCTGACCTCTGACCTCAGAGCGGATCCTGGTCCTGATGATGAGTGTTTTCTGCAGACCACGCTGTGCAACACGGCTCTGGATAATCCCACCCAGCGCAGCAAGCAGCAGATGATCGGCGCCGCCCTGAAGTTCCTGGAAACCGACACCATCTGGTATCAGGTTCAAATAAAAGTTTCTCTGCTGAGACATTAAGTGTCTCTGTAGCCAAAACTGAGACCTTTTAAAGCTACAGATAAATGTCCTGTTTTCTTAATCTGACTGGACCTAAACTCTCTTTCTGCTGTTTCCAGCTTCTGATCTGATAGTTTTATCATGTTTCTTAGTATCTAAACCTGGTTGGGCTCAATCAAACTGCACCAGAACCTGAAAGCATCACTCAGCGTTTATTGGACGTCTCGTCTCAAACTAACACAATCAATGTGGAAGAACAATCTGTGTTTCTGGTCGTGAGATCAGACTGAATTTTAAACAGGACTTCTGTGGTTTCAGCTACAGAGTAGATGAGCCTCCAGGTTTGGTTGAGCTGCAGAGGAACGAGTGGGATCCTGTGCTGCACTGGATCGAGACCAGGTAACGGTGAGCCTCACCTGGAGACGAGGCGGAACCACAACGACCCGCTGACCCGCTTCACCCACAGATACGGCGTCACTATCGGGTCGTCCTCCAGCTTTCTGGGCCCCCAGATCCCAGAGGGAACCAGGGAGACGTTCAGGCAGCACCTGGGCTCCTTCTCCCTCTGGTCCCTGACCGGTGAGGCTCACTGCAGGGCGCCGGGCTGCGCCGGGCCGGGCCGCGCCGCGCCGCGCGCGCACCGCACCGGGCCGGTTCCTGCTGATGCCTGTCTGCTGTGCGCAGGGCTGGAGTTCGTCATCACACAGCTGAAGTCTCTGGTTCTGTCCCTGGGGATGCTGGACCGGCACCTGAGCGTAGAACGGGCCGTGCTGCTGTCCAGACTGGAGGAGGAGTACCAGGTAGAACCGACCCGTCCAGAACCGCAGAGACGCACTGATCCAGTATCGACATCTGGGCAGATCTATTCAGTCTAGTTCTATGTTTTATTTATTTCCCATTAAATCTAAAATTCCTAATTGAACTTTCTGATCAGTTAGTTTATTTTTACATATCTGACCAAAGAAGTGAATTTATTGTTTTAGTCAGTTTCTGTTTTTACATGTTTGACCAGCTGGTGGCGCTACTGCTGTATTTGACTGAGCTGTTCTGCTCAACAAATACATTAAATTTATTTAGCAAATAAATTAGTAATTCAGTACATTTATGTCTGTATTTAAAAAATTTTTAAATCAGTTCAGCTGTTTTTCTAACGGATCGGTATCGGCCGATACTGAACCTTAAATATCGGCCGATACTGAACCTTAAATATCGGCCGATACTGAACCTTAAATATCGGCCGATACTGAACCTCAGAAATCGGTATCAGAAGGGAATCAAGTGGGTCCCTAGTTACCTGTCAGCTGTTTGTCTTCCAGATTGGTCTGAGAAGATTTGTTCAGGTTTAAACTGATTTTAAAGATGTGTTGTCTGACCTCGACCTGCTCCGTCTTTGGGTCTTGGTGTCGCTTGTCAGATCCGGCGCTGGGGAAACGTGGAGTGGGCTCACGACTACGACATGTATGAGCTGCAGGCGCGGACGGCGGGGGGGCGCTGTTCGTTCACCTCTCAGCCGAGAGCTCCACCGTCAAACGCAAACTGATGCAGGACTGATGGGCCCGGAAACCGACCCGGAAACCGACCCGGACCGGCCGGGTCACCTGGCTCTGCAGCGGCCAATCACAGCGGACTGCTGTCGGGTCATCTGAATCTCAGATCAGCTTTTCTTTTTGTAGGTTTTTAAATGTTGTGACTCTTCACTTTCTGTTGGGACGTTCTGGACCAGGTTGGTCCTCCAGCCTTTCAAAATAAAGCGTCATGTCAGTAAATACCATCTCACCTGTCCAGGAGTTTGTCTGTGAGTAACTTGCATGTTTTCCAGCTTGTTTCTGTTTCCACAGCAACCAGCAGCTGGAACATCCCAATGATTTCCCAGTTTACAACAGAAAACATGTTTGTTGGGTTTAACCTTTGACCCCAAGCGCTGCAGGTTGAAGAGTCCAAATCTTGCTGATCTCACAGGTTGGAATTAGATTCTTGGATGTGATCAAAACTAATGATGTGAAATTTAGCTGGTATTAATCTAACGGATGAAAAGAGGAGCTTTAACACCCCAGTCCTGCACCGCATCACTGTCACATGACCACACATGACCTCTGCCCTCTCAGAGCCAGATGGAGGCAGACGCTGCCTGGACGCTCAGCTGGAGGTTTGGATTAACGTGTTTTTGGATGTAAGGAAATTTTTGAAGTATCTTTTTATGGACGGTAGCCATCTTGGATTCTGTGATCAACCTTTTTGCTTTCTTGAACTCTGAACTTGTGACCTTGAATTAAAAATGGGTTACAGTCTCATCCTAATAAGTGCAAACGTATGGAAGCCCATTTCTGCCAGGAAATAAAAAATAAAAGTCCAACTAGAAGTCTTAATTTAGAATTTTAAAGTCATAATTTGAACTGTCCGAGTCATAATTATGGAAGTCTGACTGTCTCAGTCAGAGGCTTCTTCACTTGCTGTGGGACAGACTGCTACAGGAGAGCGTTGCTGCCCTCATCCATCACCATCTATAATAACTTCAGGACAATATGAGTTACAGTTACAGTTAGTGCCACTTTAGGGTCAACAAAGTATTTTTTGATTGAATTGAATAATTGTTGACTTAAGTATTTATTGACTGGAATAATTATGGAAACACCTTCAATGCATTTATCTACAACTTAATTAGAATATTTGTAGTCTAATTACTATATTGTCCTATCACTGTTACCTGTTGTATGAAATAAAAGAACATATTCCTTATTTTCCTAATTACATTGATAGTTTCAGTCCCTTATCAGGAGTTTATTGACCTTTGACATGTTACGTACAAAGCGTTTAATGAGTGTTGGGACCGTCCAATCAAAGCGAAGCTCCAGAATCTGTTGACCAATTGCGTGAGCGTGTGGGCGGGGCTTAGCAGACGTCTCGCGTTGCATCATCGCCGCCGTCCCATGGACTGACTGGCTTGTTGAGGACCAAGATGGAGTTTCTGCTGGGAAACCCGTTCAGCACCCCGGTGGGTCACTGTGTCGGTGAGTCCGGAGGTCCGAGCGCCGCGGCTGGACGTTTCGGCGGAGACGCCATTTAAAATGCTGCTGCGTTGTTAGCATGCTAACCCTCCGTTAGCCGCCTAGCTAATGAGCCGCTAGTCAACCTGGTCGCCGTGGAAACCTGGACGTTGGCTCGTTAGCCAGTTGGTGCTAACTGTATTAGCGGTCGGTCGGTCTTAGCTAAGGGTTGGGGGGGGGAAGCTAACTCTCTGCTAGCCACCAGGCATCGTCATCAGGCTGCTGCGCTTATGGAAAGACGTTAATGATTTAATGTTTGTTCCAGAAAGAGCCACTGATGGGTCCCTGCAGAGCGAAGACTGGACCCTCAACATGGAGATCTGTGACATCATCAACGAGACGGAGGACGGGTGAGTGTCCACCGCTGTGATGGTCTGTCCTCAGGTGTCTCTGCCCCTCAGAGCTCCTCCCTCCTGGGTGTGTTGGGCCTCAGGCTGATCTCCTGCTCATAATCAGCTGCTTTATTCCTTTAGCTGGTGTGTGAAGTCCAGCTTTCAGTTTGATTAGCAGGTCGTAAACGGATCACCTTAACACAGACTGCAGCTGAAATGCTGCCGCTGCCTAACCCTAAACCTCATCCTAACACTCTAAACCTCATCCTACCTCTAAACCTATCCAACCTCTAAACCTCATCCTAACACTCTAAACCTCATCCTAACCCTCCTAAACCTCATCCCAACCCTCCTAAACCTCATCCTAACCCTCCTAAACCTCATCCAACCCTCCTAAACCTCATCCTAACCCTCCTAAACCTCATCCTAACCCTCCTAAACCTCATCCCAACCCTCCTAAACCTCATCCCAACCCTCCTAAACCTCATCCCAACCCTCCTAAACCTCATCCCAACCCTCCTAAACCTCATCCTAACCCTCTAAACCTCATCCTAACCCTCCTAAACCTCATCCCAACCCTCCTAAACCTCATCCTAACCCTCTAAACCTCATCCCAACCCTCCTAAACCTCATCCTAACCCTCTAAACCTCATCCTAACCCTCCTAAACCTCATCCAACCCTCCTAAACCTCATCCCAACCCTCCTAAACCTCATCCTAACCCTCCTAAACCTCATCCCAACCCTCCTAAACCTCATCCTAACCCTCTAAACCTCATCCTAACCCTCCTAAACCTCATCCCAACCCTCCTAAACCTCATCCTAACCCTCCTAAACCTCATCCTAACCCTCCTAAACCTCATCCCACCTCTAAACCCATCCTAACCTAAACCTCATCCTAACCCTCCTAAACCTCATCCAACCCTCCTAAACCTCATCCTAACCCTCCTAAACCTCATCCCAACCCTCCTAAACCTCATCCTAACCCTCTAAACCTCATCCTAACCCTCCTAAACCTCATCCTAACCCTCCTAAACCTCATCCTAACCCTCTAAACCTCATCCTAACCCTCTAAACCTCCAGAGCAGCTCCAGCTGCATCGGCTAAGTTATAAAACAGGTTTTGCTCAGCTGAAGTTGGACTCTTTGAGAATAATGAACACTTTCTCTTTCTCCCCTGCTGATCCGTCCACAGTTAGCCACAGTTTTTATTTTCACATGTTCATGTTGCAATAAATCAACTAATTGCTGATAAATCAAGTGAACGTGATCATTTCCGTTCACATGGTCGTTTTCCCTCATCAGTCTAGAAACACTGGATGACTGGAGCTGTTGGTCTCATCTGGCCGTTAGTCCAACAGATTCCATTTTATTTATTGTTTCTGTTCTTTGGTTTATTTATTTTGGATGTTTAAAATGTCTCCAGTCCCATTTTCAAATGTTTGTTGGAAATTAAAGTTTATTGATCTTTGAGAATCTGTGCTTGGATTATTATGACATTTTCATTATATTACTTGAAAATTGCCTCAAAATGACAATATGATCATTTATCTCAATAACTACTGGCTGAACTTGTCACCCAGCGGACCTCAATCTCATTTATTAAGTTTTCAGAAGAAAATTCAATCAACTTTTTGTGTTTAATAGCAGCTAAATGTTCTTCCTCTGTCTGTGCAAATCTTTGGAGAGAATTTAAATGCCTGCCACACGTTTAAAATTTTGCTTAAAAATCAAAACTATTTTCTTTTTCACTTCAGTTATGATCTCCTTGGTTTTTCATGAAATTATAATATTTCCATCAATGTTTGTAGTCAACATGAAAAAAACTCAGATGTAGAAAATGGATGTGGAGAATCTCATCCAGGCGTTTATCTTTAGTCGCATTGATTCCTGCAGCAGCATCAGCCCAACAGATCAACCTCCAGCTGCAGCTGATCCAGAAGCTGCTGCTGCTGTTCTGACCAGAACCAGGAGGATGGAGACATGACACCAGATCTACATCACCCAGATCTACATCCTACACAGAACAGACTGTAAATCCTGATAGTTTATAAATCACTGAACGGTTCAGCACCACAACACATTAAAGATCTGCTGCTGTTGTATCAACCTGCCAGACACTCAGGTTCTGGTTCTGGTTCTGGATGCAGCATTCAGCTTCTATGCACCACAGATCTGGAACAAACTAACAGAAAAGTGAGAAACAGCAGAAACTCTGAGAGCCTTTAAATCCAGACTGAAACCCTCCTGGTTAGTTTTATTAGAAACCTGATCTTAATGTCGCGTTTTACTGTTGATTCTCTGCTGCAGGACTTTATGATGTGAAGCTGTGAAACGCCTGGATGCTGATGAGCTGATGACATGTGACTGGTTGAGCTGACCAGGTTTTAGCGGCGTCAGCCTGCGGATGTTTCTGCTGTTGTCCTGTCTGACCCATGCGGAGGCTCCAGGCTGACGTCCGGCTCTGTCTGTCCCCTTCAGGCCGAAGGACGCCATGAGGGCGGTGAAGAAGCGTCTGAGCGGCAACAGGAACTACAGGGAGGTGATGCTGACGCTAACGGTGAGACGCAGCAGCTGCAGCATGTGAAGGAGTGACGGTTCCCTCTGACAGCTGCTGCACCTCCACCAGGTTCTGGAGACGTGTGTGAAGAACTGCGGCCATCGTTTCCACGCCTTGGTGACCAGTAAGGACTTTGTGGACGGCGTCCTAGTTAAAGTCATCTCTCCTAAGAACAACCCGCCCACCATCGTTCAGGACAAAGTCCTGGCTCTGATCCAGGTAGGACAGCTGAGGAGGTTCTGCAGCCGGTTGGGTTACCTGAACCAGATCGGGTGACTGCAGCTCCTGTTCCCACCTGAGCGGCTGTCAGGAGGAACGTAGAGCTGCAACGACGAATGTTTTGGTGGAATTTCTGCCTTTGCTTCACTTAACGATGTGACGTAATCCAATAATCGATTGATCGTTTCAGCCTGGGCTCTGAACATGGCTGAGACGGCTTTGGGCTCAGACAGGAAGTGGGTTGAGCGCTTCTCTTCCTGACAGGAAGTGGGTTAAGCGGTTCTCTTGCTGACAGGAAGTGGGTTAAGCAGTTCTCTCTCCTGACTGAGAAGTGTTGGTTTTAATTAAGCGGTTCTCTTGCTGACAGGAAGTGGGTTAAGCAGTTCTCTTCCTGACAGGAAGTGGGTTAAGCGGTTCTCTTGCTGACAGGAAGTGGGTTAAGCAGTTCTCTTCCTGACAGGAAGTGGGTGACAGGAAGTGGGTTAACCGGTTCTCTTCCTGACAGGAAGCGGGTTAAGCGGTTGCTGGTTCTCTTGCTGACAGGAAGTGGGTGACAGGAAGTGGGTTAAGCGGTTCTCTTCCTGACAGGAAGTGGGTTAAGCGGTTCTCTTCCTGACAGGAAGCGGGTGACAGGAAGTGGGTTAAGCGGTTCTCTTCCTGACAGGAAGTGGGTTAAGCGGTTCTCTTGCTGACAAGAAGTGGGTTAAGCGGTTCTCTTGCTGACAGGAAGTGGGTTAACCGGTTCTCTTCCTGACAGGAAGCGGGTTAAGCGGTTGCTGGTTCTCTTGCTGACAGGAAGTGGGTGACAGGAAGTGGGTTAAGCGGTTCTCTTCCTGACGGGAAGTGGGTTAAGCGGTTCTCTTCCTGACAGGAAGCGGGTGACAGGAAGTGGGTTAACTGGTTCTCCTGCTGACAGGAAGTGGTTTAAGCGGTTGCTGGTTCTTTCCTGACAGGAAGTGGGTGACAGGAAGTGGGTTAAGCGGTTCTCTTCCTGACAGGAAGTGGGTTAAGCGGTTCTCTTCCTGACAGGAAGCGGGTGACAGGAAGTGGGTTAACTGGTTCTCCTGCTGACAGGAAGTGGGTGACAGGATGTGGGTTAACTGGTTCTCCTGCTGACAGGAAGTGGGTGACAGGAAGTGGGTTAAGCGGTTCTCTTCCTGACAGGAAGTGGGTTAAGCGGTTCTCTTCCTGACAGGAAGCGGGTGACAGGAAGTGGGTTAAGCGGTTCTCTTCCTGACAGGAAGTGGGTTAAGCGGTTCTCTTGCTGACAGGAAGTGGGTTAAGCGGTTCTCTTGCTGACAGGAAGTGGGTGACAGGAAGTGGGTTAACTGGTTCTCCTGCTGACAGGAAGTGGGTGACAGGATGTGGGTTAACTGGTTCTCCTGCTGACAGGAAGTGGTTTAAGCGGTTGCTGGTTCTCTTGCTGACAGGAAGTGGGTTAACTGGTTCTCTTGCTGACAGGAAGTGGGTGACAGGAAGTGGGTTAAGCGGTTCTCTTGCTGACAGGAAGTGGGTTAAGCGGTTCTCCTGCTGACAGGAAGTGGGTTAACTGGTTCTCTTGCTGACAGGAAGTGGGTTAAGCGGTTCTCTTGCTGACAGGAAGTGGGGTGACAGGAAGTGGGTTAACTGGTTCTCCTGCTGACAGGAAGTGGTTTAAGCGGTTGCTGGTTCTCTTCCTGACAGGAAGTGGGTTAACTGGTTCTCTTGCTGACAGGAAGTGGGTGACAGGAAGTGGGTTAAGCGGTTCTCTTGCTGACAGGAAGTGGGTTAAGCGGTTCTCCTGCTGACAGGAAGTGGGTTAACTGGTTCTCTTGCTGACAGGAAGTGGGTTAAGCGGTTCTCTTGCTGACAGGAAGTGGGTGACAGGAAGTGGGTTAACTGGTTCTCCTGCTGACAGGAAGTGGTTTAAGCGGTTGCTGGTTCTCTTCCTGACAGGAAGTGGGTGACAGGAAGTGGGTTAAGCGGTTCTCTTCCTGACAGGAAGTGGGTTAAGCGGTTCTCTTCCTGACAGGAAGCGGGTGACAGGAAGTGGGTTAACTGGTTCTCCTGCTGACAGGAAGTGGGTGACAGGATGTGGGTTAACTGGTTCTCCTGCTGACAGGAAGTGGTTTAAGCGGTTGCTGGTTCTCTTGCTGACAGGAAGTGGGTTAACTGGTTCTCTTGCTGACAGGAAGTGGGTGACAGGAAGTGGGTTAAGCGGTTCTCCTGCTGACAGGAAGTGGGTTAACTGGTTCTCTTGCTGACAGGCAGTGGGCTAAGCGGTTCTCTTGCTGACAGGAAGTGGGTTAAGCGGTTCTCTTGCTGACAGGAAGTGGGTGACAGGAAGTGGGTTAAGCGGTTCTCTTGCTGACAGGAAGTGGGTTAAGCAGTTCTCTTCCTGACAGGAAGTGGGTTAACCGGTTCTCTTCCTGACAGGAAGCGGGTTAAGCGGTTGCTGGTTCTCTTGCTGACAGGAAGTGGGTGACAGGAAGTGGGTTAAGCGGTTCTCTTCCTGACAGGAAGTGGGTTAAGCGGTTCTCTTCCTGACAGGAAGCGGGTGACAGGAAGTGGGTTAACTGGTTCTCCTGCTGACAGGAAGTGGTTTAAGCGGTTGCTGGTTCCTTCCTGACAGGAAGTGGGTGACAGGAAGTGGGTTAAGCGGTTCTCTTCCTGACAGGAAGCGGGTGACAGGAAGTTTGTTAACTGGTTCTCCTGCTGACAGGAAGTGGGGTGGTGACAGGATGTGGGAGTGTTAAGCGGTTCTCTCTGCTGACAGGAAGGTGGAGTTGTTGACAGGAAGTGGGTAAGGGTTCTGTTCTCCTTGACAGGAAGTGTGGGTAAGGGGCGGTTCTCTTCCTGACAGGAAGCGGGTGACAGGAAGTGGGTTAAGCGGTTCTCTTCCTGACAGGAAGTGGGTTAAGCGGTTCTCTTGCTGGCAGGAAGTGGGTTAAGCGGTTCTCTTGCTGACAGGAAGGGGTTAAGCAGTTCTCTTCCTGACAGGAAGTGGGTGACAGGAAGTGGGTTAACCGGTTCTCTTCCTGACAGGAAGCGGGTTAAGCGGTTGCTGGTTCTCTTGCTGACAGGAAGTGGGTGACAGGAAGTGGGTTAAGCGGTTCTCTTCCTGACAGGAAGTGGGTTAAGCGGTTCTCTTCCTGACAGGAAGCGGGTGACAGGAAGTGGGTTAACTGGTTCTCCTGCTGACAGGAAGTGGGTGAAGCGGTTGCTGGTTCTCTTGCTGACAGGAAGTGGGTTAACTGGTTCTCTTGCTGACAGGAAGTGGGTGACAGGAAGTGGGTTAAGCGGTTCTCTTGCTGACAGGAAGTGGGTTAAGCGGTTCTCTTGCTGACAGGAAGTGGGTTAAGCGGTTCTCCTGCTGACAGGAAGTGGGTTAACTGGTTCTCTTGCTGACAGGAAGTGGGTTTAAGCGGTTCTCTTGCTGACAGGAAGTGGGTGACAGGAAGTGGGTTAACTGGTTCTCTTGCTGACAGGAAGTGGGTTTAAGCGGTTGCTGGTTGTCTTCCTGCAGGCGTGGGCCGATGCGTTCAGGAGCAGCCCGGACCTCACCGGTGTGGTTCAGGTGTACGAGGAGCTGAAGAGGAAAGGCGTTGAGTTCCCCACCTCCGAGCTGGAGACGCTGTCGCCCATCCACACCCCTCAGCGGGTCGGAGCCGCCGCCGCCTCTCACTAAACGCCCCCTGACCTCTGACCTCTGCGGCTTTACCCATGGCCTCCTTGTGTTGGTTTGCAGGCGGCGTCGGCTCCAGAGGGCGACTCGGCGCTCCTCAAGTACAGCAGCAGCAAGGCTAAAGCGGCGCCGCAGCCCGTCCCACCAGCCTACAGCGCGCCGCAGGCCCCCAGCCTGCAGCCGGGGGGCGCCGTCACCCCCTGCCCCGACCAGGTGCTGCAGCAAACCGCTTCACTGAGCTGATTTATCTAGACGCCGATTTAAAGCTGCAATGTGTGACTTTAATAATATTTTTAAATATGTGTAGAAAATGTCATGATGGTTTATAAAGATGAAGCTTCTCCCAATTGTAACAACCCATCAGAGCCGGGAGGCGGGACTTGGCGCTGTCAATCACTCTCCATCTGGTGCTGCTCGCCTTTCATAAAAGCTAATACTAGTTAGCATAGCCACTGATTATGGCGGATAAACAGTTTTCCTGTAATGGTTGGTTTTTTCACTGTCATTAGCACATTTAGCAGTGAGTACATCTATCTGGTCTACAGACTGCAGCTGGTCTACAGACTGCAGCTCTATCTGGTCTACAGGTTGCAGCTCTATGTGGTCTACAGACTGCAGCTGGTCTACAGACTGCAGCTCTATGTGGTCTACAGACTGCAGCTCTATGTGGTCTACAGACTGCAGCTGTGTCTAAACAGGACGTGCAGCTCTATGTGGTCTACAGACTGCAGCTGGTCTACAGACTGCAGCTGGTCTACAGGTTGCAGCTCTATGTGGTCTACAGACTGCAGCTCTGTCTGGTCGTCTTCCAGCTCGCAGCCTCATGCTGGTTGCTGTTTGTGCTGCTCAGATCAGCCGGCTCCGCAGCGAGCTGGACGTGGTCCGTGGAAACACCAAGGTGATGTCGGAGATGCTGACGGAGATGGTGCCGGGGCAGGAGGAGGCGTCGGACTACGAGCTGCTGCAGGTCAGGCCTCGGGCCTCAGGTAGACTCTGAGCGCCGTCAGAAGCCACCAATCGTCTGTCTGCGTTGTCAGGAGCTGAACAGGACGTGCCGAGCCATGCAGCAGAGGATAGTGGAGCTCATCTCCTGCGTCTCCAACGAGGCCGTGACCGAGGAGCTGCTGCACGCCAACGACGACCTCAACAACATTTTCCTCCGCTATGACAGGTCAGAGCCCTGAAGCGCCTGGTTTCCATCTGGTTTCCATCTGGTTCACCTGGTTCCGTCCACCTGGTTTCCATCTGGTCTCCACCTGGTTTCCATCTAGTCTCCACCTGGTCTCCACCTGGTTTCCATCTGGTCTGTTGGTTTCCATCTGGTTTCCACCTGGTCTCCACCTGGTTTCCATCTAGTCTCCACCTGGTCTCCACCTGGTTTCCACCTGGTCTCCACCTGGTTTCCCTCTGGTCTCCACCTGGTTTCCATCTGGTCTCCACCTGGTTTCCCTCTGGTCTCCACCTGGTTTCCATCTGGTTTCCATCTGGTTTCTACCTGGTTTCCATCTGGTTTCCATCTGGTTTCTACCTGGTTTCCACCTGGTCTCCACCTGGTTTCCATCTGGTCTCCACCTGGTTTCCATCTAGTCTCCACCTGGTTTCCACCTGGTTTCCATCTGGTCTGTTGGTTTCCATCTGGTTTCCATCTGGTTTCCACCTGGTCTCCACCTGGTTTCCATCTAGTCTCCACCTGGTCTCCACCTGGTTTCCACTGGTCTCCACCTGGTTTCCATCTGGTCTCCACCTGGTTTCCACCTGGTTTCCATCTAGTCTCCACCTGGTCTCCACCTGGTTTCCATCTGGTCTCCACCTGGTTTCCATCTGGTCTCCACCTGGTTTCCACCTGGTTTCCATCTAGTCTCCACCTGGTCTCCACCTGGTTTCCATCTGGTCTCCACCTGGTTTCCATCTGGTCTCCACCTGGTTTCCATCTAGTCTCCACCTGGTTTCCACCTGGTTTCCATCTGGTCTGTTGGTTTCCATCTGGTTTCCATCTGGTTTCCACCTGGTCTCCACCTGGTTTCCATCTAGTCTCCACCTGGTCTCCACCTGGTTTCCACCTGGTTTCCATCTGGTCTCCACCTGGTCTCCATCTGGTCTCCACCTTGTCTCCATCTGGTTTCCACCTGGTTTCCATCTGGTCTCCACCTGGTTTCCATCTGGTCTCCACCTGGTTTCCATCTGGTCTCCACCTGGTTTCCATCTGGTCTCCACCTGGTTTCCATCTGGTCTCCACCTGGTTTCCATCTGGTCTCCACCTGGTTTCCATCTGGTCTCCACCTGGTTCTTCCACCTGGTCTCCACCTGGTTTCCATCTGGTTTCCACCTGGTTTCCATCTGGTCTCCACCTGGTTTCCACCTTGTCTCCACCTGGTTTCCATCTGGTTTCCACCTGGTTTCCATCTGGTCTCCACCTGGTTTCCATCTGGTCTCCACCTGGTTTCCCTCTGGTCTCCACCTGGTTTCCACCTGGTCTCCACCTGGTTTCCATCTGGTCTCCATCTGGTCTCCCTGGTCTCACCTGGTTCCACTGGTCTCCACCTGGTTTCCATTGTTCCACCTGGTCCCACTGGTTTCCATGTCCATGGTCTCCACCTGGTTTCCATCTGGTCTCCACTGTCTCCACCTGGTTTCTTGGTTCCACCTGGTCTCCACCTGGTTCCACCTGGTTTCCATCTGGTCTCCACCTGGTTTCCACTGGTCTCCACCTGGTTCCACCTGGTTCCACTGTCTGTTGGTCTCCACCTGGTCTCCACCTGTCTCCACCTGGTTTCCACCTGGTCTCCACCTGGTCTCCACCTGGTTTCCATGGTTTCCACCTGGTTTCCACCTGGTTTCCACCTGGTTTCCACCGTTCCTGGTCTCCCCCTCTCCTGGTTTCCACCTGGTTCCACGTCTCACTGGTTTCCATCTGGTCTCCACCTGGTCTCCACCTGGTTTCCACCTGGTCTCCACCTGGTTTCCACTGGTCCACCTGGTTTCCCCTGGTTCTCCATCTGGTCTGTCTGGTCTCCACCTGGTCTCCACCTGGTTTCCACTGGTTTCCACCTGGTTTCCACTGTTGGTCCCACCTGGTTTCCACCTGGTCTCCACCTGGTTCTCTGGTCTCACCTGGTCTCCACCTGGTTTCCATCTGTTGTTCACTGGTCTCCACCTGGTTTCCACCTGGTTTCGTCCACCTGGTCTCCACCTGGTCTCCACCTGGTCTCCACCTGGTCTCCATCTGGTTTCCACCTGGTTTCCACTTGTTTCCACCTGGTCTCCATCTGGTTTCCACCTGGTCTCCACCTGGTCTCCATTGGTTTCCACCTGGTTTCCACCTGGTTTCCACCTGGTTTCCACTGGTCTCCATCGGTTTCCACCTGGTTTCCACCTGGTCTCCATCTGGTTTCCACCTGGTCTCCACCTGGTTCCACCTGGTCTCCATCTGATTTCCACCTGGTTCCACCTGGTTTCCACCTGGTCTCCATCTGGTTTCCACCTGGTTTCCACCTGGTCTCCATCTGGTCTCCATCTGGTCTCCACCTGGTTTCCACTGGTTTCCATCTGGTTCACTGGTCTCACATCTGGTTATCCACTGGTTTCCATCTGGTTTTCCACCTGGTCTCCATCTGGTTTCCACCTGGTTTCCACCTGGTCTCCATCTGGTTCCACCTGGTTTCCTCCTGGTCTCCACCTGGTTTCATCCTGGTTTCCATCTGGTCTGTTGGTTTCCATCTGGTTTCCACCTGGTTTCCACCTGGTCTCCATCTGGTTTCCACTGTTTCCATGGTTCCATCTGGTTTCCACCTGGTCTCCATCTGGTTTCCACCTGGTTTCCACCTGTTTCCTGGTCTCCTGAGTTTCATGGTTTCCACCTGGTTTCCATCCTGGTCTCCACCTGGTTTCCACCTGGTTTCCATCTGGTTCACCTGGTCTCCATCTGGTTTCCACCTGGTTTCCACCTGGTCTCCATCTGGTTTCCACCTGTTCCGGTTTCCACTGGTTCTCTGTTCACTGTTTCACTGGTTTCCACCTGGTCTCCATCTGGTTTCCACCTGGTTTCCACCTGGTTTCCACGGTTTCCACTGGTTCCACCTGTTCCACTGGTTTCCACTGTTCATGGTCTACTGGTCTCCATCTGGTTTCCACCTGGTTTCCATCTGGTTTCCACCTGGTCTCCATCTGGTTTCCACCTGGTTTCCACCTGGTCTCCATCTGGTTTCCACCTGGTTTCCTCCTGGTCTCCACCTGGTTTCCACCTGGTTTCCATCTGGTCTGTTGGTTTCCATCTGGTTTCCACCTGGTTTCCACCTGGTCTCCATCTGGTTTCCACCTGGTTTCCATCTGGTTTCCACCTGGTCTCCACCTGGTCTCCACCTGGTCTCCACCTTGTGCCTCTTGTGCTGCAGGTACGAGCGTTTTCGGTCAGGCAGATCCTCGGCCCAGAGTGTCAACAACGGGGTGAGTCCAGCCGACGTGCTGAACGTCTCCGCCTGGCTTTTACGGAACCTTTTCTTTAAATCACCTGTGGCCGGTCGGCTGCTGTCGGTTATGATTTCACATCTCATCATGGTGTGAACGATGGTCCACCGGTCAGATGAGCAGGTCCAGCCTGAGAGCCAGGCAGCAGGAACCAAACCTTTTAATATTTTTGCTGGAACCAGGTTCTGCCAGCAGGGGCGCCACACTGGCTGGGTCCCAAGTTAACACATCCTGGTGATGGCGGCAGTAGATAATCAGGAGCTGAGCTGCGTGTCTCCATTGCAGACCTGAAACGGTCCAGTCAAAGCTTCGTTTAAGCCTCTGAAAGCCTTCAATTAAAAATGGCGGCTTCTGACCGGCGCAGCCTGTGAAGGTGTTTACTCTCACAGGTTGATGTCTGCTAATTAGACAACCTGTTCAGGCTCTGGGTTTTCTTTGGGGCTTCGCAGAAAAGGGGTTGAACACAAATGGGTATAAGTTTCCTTCAAATTAACACTAATGCACAGCAAACATTTGGCGTGGCGTTGATGCAGCTTCAGGCGGGGATCTTCATCCAGACTGACCGTCACTCATCGTCTCTGTGCTAGCATGCTAACATTGTCCACTGTCTCTTCCTCTCTGTCCATGTGTTTCTGTGGCTAGCTGAGACAGGCAAGTATGGAAACTGTCCTCCTCTCTAAGTCACCAGAGGCAATAAAAGATGGCTGAAGGCTTCTGTAGCTCCAGTACTTTGACCCCATATGGCAGGAGCTCCCAATCCTCCCAGTTAGCTGATGAGACCGACGCACAGCGCTAGCTTGATGCTACAGGCACAGTGCGGCTCACCATGCGCCACCATTGGATGTGGATGAAGCAGAGTCACATTACAGGGGCCCGTCGGCCAATGAGCAGCGAGCGCTCGCCGATCGGCCAATGAGCGGCGAGCGCTCGCCGATCGGCCAATGAGCGATCGGCCAATGAGCGGCGAGCGCTTTCTGGCTGTAAATGAGGATTAGTTGGAGTTCAGCTCAGCCTTTGGCCTGCTGGTGGCGCTCTCCCCCTGTGGTTTAACCCTCTGAAGCTCTTCAGGTTGTGAGCTGCTGCCATCAGCATGTATCCCTTCGCCTTCACTCATCGCCTCAAACAGGAAGTAGATCTAGGCACCAAAATAAAAGCCTGTGCACGGCCATGTTCTCTTCTCTGCTGAATCCTGCCTTCTTAAGGGGTTCCTCTTCACTTCCTGTCTCATCCTCTTCACTTCCTGTCTCATCCTCTTCACTTCCTGTCTCATCCTCTTCACTTCCTGTCTCATCCTCTCCACTTCCTGTCTCATCCTCTTCACTTCCTGTCTCATCCTCTTCACTTCCTGTCTCATCCTCTTCACTTCCTGTCTCATCCCTTCACTTCCTGTCTCATCCTCTTCACTTCCTGTCTCATCCTCTCCACTTCCTGTCTCATCCTCTTCACTTCCTGTCTCATCCTCTCCACTTCCTGTCTCATCCTCTCCACTTCCTGTCTCATCCTCTTCACTTCCTGTCTCATCCTCTCCACTTCCTGTTTCATCCTCTTCACTTCCTGTCTCATCCTCTTCACTTCCTGTCTCATCCTCTTCACTTCCTGTCTCATCCTCTTCACTTCCTGTCTCATCCTCTCCACTTCCTGTCTCATCCTCTCCACTTCCTGTTTCATCCTCTCACTTCCTGTCTCATCCTCTCCACTTCCTGTCTCATCCTCTCCACTTCCTGTCTCATCCTCTTCACTTCCTGTCTCATCCTCTTCCACTTCCTGTCTCATCCTCTTCACTTCCTGTCTCATCCTCTTCACTTCCTGTCTCATCCTCTTCACTTCCTGTCTCATCCTCTCACTTCCTGCCTCATCCTCTTCACTTCCTGCTCATCCTCTTCACTTCCTGTCTCATCCTCTTCACTTCCTGTCTCATCCTCTTCACTTCCTGTCTCATCCTCTTCACTTCCTGTCTCATCCTTTCTCACTTCCTGTCTCATCCTCTCACTTCCTGTCTCATCCTCTTCCACTTCCTGTCTCATCCTCTTCCACTTCCTGTCTCATCCTCTCACTTCCTGTCTCATCCTCTCCACTTCCTGTCTCATCCTCTCCACTTCCTGTCTCATCCTCTCCACTTCCTGTCTCATCCTCTCCACTTCCTGTCTCATCCTCTTCACTTCCTGTCTCATCCTCTTCACTTCCTGTCTCATCCTCTCCACTTCCTGTCTCATCCTCTCACTTCCTGTCTCATCCTCTTCACTTCCTGTCTCATCCTCTCCACTTCCTGTCTCATCCTCTTCACTTCCTGTCTCATCCTCTCCACTTCCTGTCTCATCCTCTTCACTTCCTGTCTCATCCTCTCCACTTCCTGTTTCATCCTCTTCACTTCCTGTCTCATCCTCTCCATTTCCTGTCTCATCCTCTTCACTTCCTGTCTCATCCTCTTCACTTCCTGTCTCATCCTCTCCACTTCCTGTCTCATCCTCTCCACTTCCTGTCGTTTTCCTGCCTGCCCTACTTCCTGTTCACGCTGAGCATCACTTTGTCCTCATGGTTAACGTGTCCCAGTGTCTCCTGAGCTGTACGTATTGATTATTGTCTATTGATCAGGTGCTCAGTGAGGCCACAGAGGACAACCTGATTGACCTTGGACCCGGCTCGCCGGCGGTGGTCAGCAACATGCCCGGCGCCGCCCCGTCCAGCCTGCCGCCCGCCCTGAGCGCCGCCGCCGCCCGGCCCGCCTCCCCCGCCTCCCTGGCCTCCCGCCTGGCCGGTTTAGGTCCATGTCCACATCCTGTCATCTGCTCTTATCTGAACATGTAGTTCTGAATAGAATCACAGAGAGACTTTAGTTTGCTTAGTTTTTTACATGATCACATTAAACTCTGGAAAATCTGCACCTCTAACAATAAGCTTGAATATGAGCTGCTGCAGCTCCTGGGTTTGGCCACTAGGAGGCAGCAGTGCTGCAGGTGTAATTCATGCCAGACTTTCATTGATTGGTAATAAACCGTAGATAAATAAAGATGAGCTCAGTCCTTCCTGAAGGGCTTTCAGGCTTTTGTCAGGGTTTAAAGGTGATTTTCCTTAATGTGTAGCTGATCCTGTCTGCGTAATGCCGGACTCCTGTTTCTATTCCTGCGTCTGCTGCAGACGTGGGCGGCGACAGCGTCAGCAGCACTCTGAGCGCGCTCAGCAGCTGCAAGCCGGCGGCGGCGCAGGACGACTTCGACGTGTTCGCTCAGACCCGGAGCGGCGCGCTGGCAGAACCACACAGAACGTAAGGACCGTCCAGGGAGCTGCAGCTCCAGGGTGCTGCAGCTCCAGGGTCTCCCTGCTGCTGCAGCAGCTCCAGGGCTCCCTGCTGCAGCAGCTCCAGGGCTCCCCTGCTGCAGCAGCTCCAGGGTCTCCCTGCTGCAGCAGCTCCAGGGTCTCCTTGCTGCTGCAGCTCCAGGGTCTCCCTGCGCAGCAGCTCCAGGGTCTCCCTGCTGCAGCAGCTCCAGGGCTCCCCTGCTGCAGCAGCTCCAGGTCCCTGCTGCAGCAGCTCCAGGGTCTCCCTGCTGCAGCAGCTCCAGGGTCTCCCTGCTGCAGCAGCAGCTCCAGGGTCTCCCTGCTGCAGCAGCAGCTCCAGGGTCTCCCTGCTGCAGCAGCAGCTCCAGGGTCTCCCTGCTGCAGCAGCTCCAGGGCTCCCTGCTGCAGGCAGCTCCAGGGTCTCCCTGCTGCAGCAGCAGCTCCAGGGCTCCCTGCTGCAGCAGCAGCTCCAGGGTCTCCCTGCTGCTGCAGCTCCAGGGTCTCCCTGCTGCAGCAGCTCCAGGGTCTCCCTGCTGCAGCAGCTCCAGGGTCTCCCTGCTGCAGCAGCAGCTCCAGGGTCTCCCTGCTGCAGCAGCTCCAGGGTCTCCTGCTGCGCAGCTCCAGGGTCTCCCTGCAGCAGCAGCTCCAGGGTCTCCCTGCTGCAGCAGCTCCAGGGCTCCCCTGCTGCAGCAGCTCCAGGGTCTCCCTGCTGCAGCAGCAGCTCCAGGGTCTCCCTGCTGCAGCAGCAGCTCCAGGGTCTCCCTGCTGCAGCAGCTCCAGGGCTCCCCTGCTGCGCAGCAGCTCCAGGGCTCCCCTGCTGCAGCAGCAGCTCCAGGGTCTCCCTGCTGCAGCTCAGCAGAGCTCCAGGGTCTCCCTGCTGCAGCAGCAGCTCCAGGGTCTCCCTGCTGCAGCAGCAGCTCCAGGGTCTCCCTGCTGCAGCAGCAGCTCCAGGGTCTCCCTGCTGCAGCAGCAGCTCCAGGGTCTCCCTGCAGCAGCAGCTCCAGGGTCTCCCTGCTGCAGCAGCAGCTCCAGGGTCTCCCTGCTGCAGCAGCTCCAGGGTCTCCTTGCTGCTGCAGCTCCAGGGTCTCCCTGCAGCAGCAGCTCCAGGGTCTCCCTGCTGCAGCAGGAAGCTGCTGAAGTCTAACTGCAGCGTTTTGCTCTCAGGTCGTCTGCAGCAGATGCTGCAGCGGACGGCCCTCCGCCCACGCTGGACGTCCAGCAGCCGGCTGCTGCAGGCGCGGTGAGTTGTGATGTCACTTCCTGTCTCAGATTTTCCTCCAATAGGAAGGACAGGATGTTTTGCTGGGGACAACGAAACATCAGCCACATGTTTTCCCAACATTCATGACTAATTTCTCCTTCCACCGATTAAACTCCGACTCCACATGAAAAGATCCAGTTCATGTTTTATTTCTCTTTGGTTACTTCATTCCTTCACTTCCTGCTGGGACCAGTAAGATCCCCAGTTTGGTCCAGTTCATCATCCAGAATCTGACACAGATGATCAGTGTTTTAGTTTCCAATCTATTTGTCTCATGATGTCGGGATTATTAAATTACTGTAATCCTCATGAAAACTTAAATATCACCTGTAATTAGTTTTCTTCTGAAATTTGGTTGTTGGAATAATCAACTAATTTAGTCATTGATGAAAGAATTAAAGTCCTCAGAGCAGAAATGAAGCAAAACATTTAGAATTTAATTTAAACAAATGGTGTTTAATGTGTAAACCTGTTGCCTCCCCTTGTTCACTTGGATCATCATTTCCTGTTCAGTTAACCAATAATAATCCCAGATTATCAGATTTCCTGACGTTTGACGTTTTCAGCTGCAGATGATCAGATGCTCTTCAGAAAATGTTTATTTTAATAAAATTCATTTTTTCTAATTGTGCATGAAATAAGTTGTATTAAATGAAAAACCTGCAGAATATTTCAGATGAATTAGTTACTCCAGATGCTTTACTGTGTGGTTCTGGTTCTGGTTCTGACCCGTTTGGTCAGTTTGCTGGAGTCACACATGAGATGAACAGTGACACATAATGACCAAACCGTTATTAGAGGTGAATGAGCAGCAGGTCGTCGTCTCCATCTTCAGATTATTTTCTGTGTTTTTCTGTTGTCATCATCATGTTTTACTACGTTTCAGTTCGTTTCTGTTTTTTGGATGTTTGTCTGTGTGTTTTTCATTTGGCGGCGTCCTGCGGCGCCCCCTGCAGGGCCGGCAGCATCAGTCCTCTGTCATGGATGACATAGAGGAGTGGCTGAGCACCGACGTGGTGAGACGGATCACAGCTTTTCGTTTTCATCCTTTCTTTGCTTTTCTCTGTCGGCTGGAAATAAAACGTCTCATTTCCTCATTTCTTACTCACTAAGCTCAGTGTTGGTGAAGGAAACGGTCAATATGATGGATTAGATGTCGACTGTCAGGTTTACGTTTGTTTCACATCAAATGAATTAATTCAAAGACCTGAAATTATTAACATTTTCTTTGATTTACAACCATAAACTTTAAGTATTTAACTGGTCTAATGTGTCAAAGTCGATTATCAGCTGGAAATCGATGGAGTTTTCTAAGGAAATCTGAAAAGTGTGGTGTGCATTTATGTTCAGCAGCTGTGAGTTAGCCGGGTCTGAGATTCTATAATTAGTGGCTTCTGAGGACTGATGGTAAAATGTCCCAGTAATTATCGTGATAAACAATAATATTGTTGTTTTGAGATCATTTTCAACTAATATAATCATAAAATAAAGTGACCAAATAAAATCAAACAAACGTGAATAAATAAAGTCAAATAACAAAGCTCTTCTTGGAAACGTATTAATTATCAGAGTGAAATTATTGAGTTAATTTATTAAAATGTGATCAATAGATTTATGGTATGAGTTACTTGGCTAAAATCCAAATGTACTCCACACTTTTCAGACGTTGCCCTCCAGTCTTGACGTTTCTCTGTTTGTCTGTCCAACAGAAAGGAGACGAAGGAGAGGAAGGCGTGACCAGCGAAGGTAAGACGTAGAGCTGCTTTCATTTCCTGTTTCAGTTACTTGGCTTCATTTAGCGTCCGTTAGCTTCGTTTAGCTGCTTCATTTAGCGTCCGTTAGCTTCGTTTAGCGTCCGTTAGCTTCGTTTAGCTGCTTCATTTAGCGTCCGTTAGCTTCATTTAGCGTCCGTTAGCTTCGTTTAGCTGCTTCATTTAGCGTCCGTTAGCTTCATTTAGCGTCTATTAGCTTTGTTTAGCGGCTTCATTTAGCGTCCGTTAGCTTCGTTTAGCGTCCGTTAGCTTCATTTAGCGTCCGTTAGCTTCGTTTAGCTGCTTCATTTAGCGTCCGTTAGCTTCATTTAGCGTCTATTAGCTTTGTTTAGCGGCTTCATTTAGCGTCTGTTAGCTTCATTTAGCGTCTGTTAGCTTCATTTAGCGTCTGTTAGCTTCATTTAGCATCCGTTAGCTTCGTTTAGCTTCATCCTGGCTCTCCTCCTTCCAGAGTTCGATAAGTTCCTGGAGGAACGGGCCAAAGCCGCTGAGACCGGCCCGCCGTCGCCCCCCAGTGGCGGGACGGCGGGAACGCCCAGCAGGAAGAAGACGGGGAGACAGGAAGACGCTCTGCTGGCCATGTAGACCCTCAGCCCCCCCCACGTCTCCGGACCAGAACGGCAGGTCACCCACTTCCTGCTTCCCGTTTCCCACTTCCTGTTCCCAGACGTTTTCAGTAACTCTGAGGCAGGACGGCCCTCAGATCAGCGTTGGGTTTTTTAGCTGCTCCTCAGCAGAACCGACCCGTTTGGTTCTGTAGGACTGACCGTCCTCTCTGATGTTTGTCCTAGTCAAATCATCTCCAAGTTGGTTTGTAAATGTGTAAATGTTTGGTGTATATTTGGCTCCGTGTTTCAGAGTCGCTGGTTTCATTAGTTTCTGTTCAGAACAAAAAGGGAAAATCCTCCATGATGCGACAGGAAGAAGAAAGGCGGGAACTTCCTGTTGATCCACCTGAAGCTGCTGGCAGGGCCGGCCCGAAGCCCCCCGGGGCCCGGGGCCCCCGTCCCCCACCGCGGGGCCCCCTTGCATTAAATCCTGACTGTTAAGAGAAGCTGCTGCCGCAGCGCTCGCTCCTGCCTTGGGCCGGCTCTGCCTTCACTCTTTGTTTTGTCCTGAACCGTTTAGACGACCAAACGTTTAAATTTGACTTCCTGTTTCTGATTCACACTACAGATGGAGTTTGCACATCATCAGTGTTATTAATCTTATGATTTGACCTTTCAACGCCGCATTTGTTTTCAGAAATGAGCCGCAAACGAGACGCTTCGATCCCAGTCGCCGCGGCAACGAGCGTTTCCGTTGAACTGCAGAAGTAATTTATTCTCTGATCCGTGTTTAAGTGTTTTTATTGAGCTGAGGATCAACTGGCATCATGTTTCTGCTGAAGAGATTCCTGCCCCTCCCCAACCTGCTGCTGCTGCTGATCAGGATCCAAATCAGACGATGAAGATGAAGGTTTTAGTCTGAAGTCACCAGAACACTAATCAGTGAAGATTTGCACTTTCAGAGATTTACTTTGGCTTCCTGGGTGATTCTGGTTCCAACCGCCATGTTGGTTCTGAACTCTGAGCCGCCATGTTGGTTCTGAACTCTGAGCCGCCATGTTGGTTCTGAACTCTGAGCCGCCATGTTGGTTCTGAACTCTGAACCGCCATGTTGGTTCTGAACTCTGAGCCGCCATGTTGGATCTGAACTCTGAGCCGCCATGTTGGTTCTGAACTCTGAGCCGCCATGTTGGTTCTGAACTCTGAACCGCCATGTTGGTTCTGAACTCTGAGCCGCCATGTTGGATCTGAACTCTGAGCCGCCATGTTGGTTCTGAACTCTGAGCCGCCATGTTGGATCTGAACTCTGAGCCGCCATGTTGGTTCTGAACTCTGAGCCGCCATGTTGGTTCTGAACTCTGAGCCGCCATGTTGGTTCTGAACTCTGAGCCGCCATGTTGGTTCTGAACTCGGAGCCGCCATGTTGGTTCTGAACTCGGAGCCGCCATGTTGGTTCTGAACTCGGAGCCGCCATGTTGGTTCTGAACTCTGAGCCGCCATGTTGGTTCTGAACTCTGAGCCGCCATGTTGGTTCTGCTCTGTGTTTCTGTTCTTTGTGTTGGTTCAATTATGCATGAACTCTAAATAAAATAATGTGTGTGATCCACATCCTTCTCCTGGTTTTTATTCCTCCACAGAAAGTCGAACTCGGATTCATGAAACTGTGAAGTCAGTTTATTATTGATCATGTTGATTATTGGTTTTCAGCAGCTGGGAACCATCAGATTCCCTCATAATGAGATTATATAAACGAATCCTAAGATTTGAACCGTTCAGCCCTGGAAGCCCCGCCCCCTCATCTCCATATATGGACATTCAGTTCAGGTTTCTAACACTCCATTTAATTGGTCTTCTTTCTTAATTAGGTTTAAAGTTTCTGATGCCAATATTTCTATAAAACACTGAAATGATTTTGATCCAGAATGTTTAAAAAGTTCCTCTGATTTGATCCTGAGGACTTTCAGGAACTGATGAACCAAAAAGCTCAGATCTGGTCTAAAGTTGAGATGTGAAAACTTCCTGTTGGGATTTGACTGGAACGTATTTGGTGACATCACATTCTGAGCCCACAGCATCACTGATCCTCCTCTGTGAATCAAGTCGCTTTCATTTGGTAGAAGGTCAGATTTTTAACCAGAGCAGGTTTTTGTTTTTTTCATTGGTAAAAATGAGTCTTTTTTACCAACAAAGACTCTTAATTTGTTTTATTCTTCATTTAATTTCCAACGTTTCCTCTACTAAAGTCCCGTTTCTCATTTTCCAAACTCTTCCTGCTGATCTCCAGATAAACTGTTTATATATTTATTCATTGTGTTTATAAATATATCCCCCATTTTTTGTTCATATACATTTTTACTTTTGCTGCATTTTAAATTTGCTTAAATTTACTTTTTGTGTAAGTATTGTATGACATTTTTTAAGTAAATTTTTTATTTATTAATTTTTACTTTTTTATATTGGTTTTATTTGCATGACTAAATATAATGTGAGCTTGTTATTTATTTTTTTACTTGGTTTTGCAGAAGAGACCAAACCTGATCACTAAACTTAAGAACGGATTCCAGATCTGACCTTTGACCTCAGGCTTTCTTCATTAGCCGGAAGCAGCTTTTCTGCAGGAACCGGAAGTTTGAACCAATATTTCTGTAATTGTGTCACAGCGGGTCTAAAACAAACACGGCAGATTAAACGACCAGTTTGTGTTTATTGTTATTAATGTCGCACATCAGCGGTTTCCGGTCTTCGCGGCCTGTAGCCGTCAGCGGCTCATAATGAGGAAACTGAAGTAATTATGACTCTCCGTCAGCGGCGGAAGCGGCGCCGCGTCCCGCCGCGCGGCGGCCGCGTCCCGCCGCGCGGCGGCCGCTGTGTTCAGTGACTTTTCGGCCTTCAGCGTTTTATGCTATAAGTTATTAATTTATCCAAATATATCCAACAACCGCGTTAATGGAAAGCCGCTGATCCATGGAGGCTCGGTGCCGGGCGGGTAGCTGGCGGGCAGAACCGTCAGCAGACGGAAGGCGTGTTCAGCGGAACCTGCGGCCGGGGAGGAGCCGCCGAACCGGCCTGGTATTTAAATCGGGTCAGCCGAACTCAACCCCGCGCTGTTCGGTTTATTAGCTGCCAGTCACGGCGGAGCCCGACGCCACGTAAAGGTTAACAGGAAATCCGCCATGATTGATCTCCTCGCTCCCTGATGACGTCACTGCAGGTGTCACTCAGCGGAGCGCGAGCTGAGCGGGCCGAACCGGGCCGAACCGAACCGAAGAACCTTCTGGGAGACCCGAACCTCTGGCGACTCGATACATTTTCCTCTTATTTCTAATTTAATTTTTACAATATAAGAGCAGAAACGGAACAACCCGAACCTCCATCCGGCAGGAACCGCCGAACCGGGCCGAACCAGAACATTCAGAACTTTGATGGAAACACAAGAGAAAATGATTCCAATTAAAGTTTAACAGCATCAAGTCCAGTCAGGTTTTCCTTTAACTCGGTTTGTTTCTTTAAACTCATTTATTAATTTTGACTCTTTAAGCTTTAAATTCATCTCATTTCTAAACATTTATCAAATTAGAAAAAATGAAAACTGAATTTTAATTGTTCTGATTTTTTCCTTCTCGGCTGAAATGAACCAACATGTTCTGAGTTCTGGACCTTCTGGTTCGGCCCGGTTCGGCCCGTTCCGTCACCACAGTTTGTCTAAAATCAACACCGAACCGTTAATATTGAAGTTACATCACAGACAGCAGGACTGGACCGGTCCCGGCGCTGGTCCAGTAGAACCTCTTTGTCCTAGTCCAAGTCTCGCCTCCTGCGGCCTCAGAGAGTCCAGAAGTGCAGGTTGAGGTGCGGAGGCTCCAGAACCGGCGGCCCGGTTCTGAAGGCGGCCGGCTGCGGGTCCGGAGCCGACAGGATGTAGTCGATGCTGAACTTGATCTCCGGTTCGGATTTCTGGCGGTTCTGGGTCGGACCGGGCCGGTCAGGACCGCAGAGGGCGGAGTCGAGCTGCGGTCGCCGTCCGGACGGGTCGCGCCGAACCTCCGCCGGATCCCGGAGGCCCAACTTGGCGGTTCGGCGGCGGCGGCGGCGCCGGAAGTTCCCGTTTTCGAACAGGTCGAGCATCGACTCACATCCGGCGGCGAAGGTCCAGAAGTTCCCCTTCCCCTTCTCGTTGCCCTCCGTCCTCGGAACCTGCAGCCCAGAACACCCCGGTCAGAACCGGCCCGTTTAAACACCCCGGTCAGAACCGGCCCGTTTAAAACACCCCGGTCAGAACCGGACCGGCCCGTTTAAACACTCCGGTCAGAACCGGCCCGTTTAAACACACTCCGGTCAGAACCGGCCCGTTTAAACACCCCGGTCAGAACCGGCCCGTTTAAACACCCCGGTCAGAACCGGCCCGTTTAAACACCCCGGTCAGAACCGGCCCGTTTAAACACCCCGGTCAGAACCGGCCCGTTTAAACACACCGGTCAGAACGGACCGGCCCGTTTAAACACTCCGGTCAGAACCGGCCCGTTTAAACACTCCGGTCAGAACCGGCCCGTTTAAACACCCGGTCAGAACCGGCCCGGTTTAAACACCCGGTCAGAACCGGCCCGTTTAAACACCCCGGTCAGAACCGGCCCGTTTAAACACCCCGGTCAGAACCGGCCCGTTTAAACACCCACCGGTCAGAACCGGCCCGTTTAAACACCCGGTCAGAACCGACCGCCGTTTAAACACTCCGGTCAGAACCGGCCCGTTTAAACACTCCGGTCAGAACCGGCCCGTTTAAACACTCCGGTCAGAACCGGACCGGCCCGTTTAAACACCCCGGTCAGAACCGGCCCGTTTAAACACTCCGGTTCTGAGCCGCAAAAAATCTGAATTTTTCAGGTTCTGATGGATCCGAACCGGTTCTCTGACCGGTTCACCTTCTGGCTGCTGGTCTGCATGGAGCTGAGCCAGGCGGTACCAGAACCAGAAGTGGGTCGGGTCGGTACCTTGACGAAGCAGCTGTTGAGCGACAGGTTGTGCCGGATCGAGTTCTGCCAGGCCCGCTGGTTGGACCGGTAGAAGGGGAACCGCCTCATGATGAAGTCGTAGATGCCGGACAGAGTAACGCGCTGGTTCGGGTTCTGCTGGATCGCCATGGCGATCAGCGCGATGTAGCTGCACACAGAAAGAACCAGTTCTGACCCGGTTCTGACCCGGTTCTGACCCGGTTCTGACCCGACTGGCCTGCTTCCGAGCCTCAGACGGTTTTTCTCTTTAAACTTTATTATTTTTGCTGCTTAACAATAAAAAATATCTTAATGAAGTTTAAACGTTGCAGGTTTTCCAGATTCATTTATTTAAGTTTTAACATAAAAATAAAATAATAGTTTGAACATGAATCTAACATTTAATGCTAATCATATTTTTATAGATGTTTATCAACCAGAATGTGTCACTTTTTGTATTTTAGTGAAATTTAGTTGATGTTTTTTAACTATTAAAACTTTATATTAATTGTTGGGCAAAATAATTTACTTTTTCCATAAAATACAATTAAATCACAACTGAAGCAGATAAATATCCAATCATTTATATACTTTGAATTATATTAAATTTTAGATAAATTCCTCCACATAAACAATTTTAATTATTTATTTTTCTCAAACTGAATTTATTACAATAAGAAAAAATTATTTTCATCATTTTTGAATAAATGTAGACTGCAAAGGAATAAGACTTTTATGGGCAGGACAATAATAATAATAGCAATAAAAGAAAATAGCAATAAAAATAACTAATAATAATATTATTACAATAATAATATTATTATGATGATAATAATAATAATAATAATAATAATAATAATAATCTTCCTGCCTGTAAGCCGGTCTGCATGTCTTCTGGTCCCCGTCCGGTCCAGTGGACGGATATCCGTCCCCGTCATAGTTGAAACAGTTGAACGGATAGTCGGAGTGATCGAACATGTCAGCAGAACCGAACCGAACCGAACCGAACCGAGCTGACCGTCTGGAGCCCAGCAGCAGTTCTGTCCTGCTCCGCCGCCACCAGGTTCTGCTGAGCCGCTGAGCCGCTGAGCCGGGCCGCGCCCCCCCCCCCCCCCCCCCCCCCCCCCCCCCCCCGTACCCGCTCCTCAGCCCAGATGGTTCCGTCCTCTGCCTGTTTCCTCCCGTCGTGTTGCAGAACTTTCATCTGATCTTATTTCACCTGAAACAAATAAATTTTATGTTATTGGGTTTGAAAAGTGTTGCTTGCATCTCCATTCACCCCCTTTTACCCTGATGCCGCTAAATGAAATGCAGTCACTGTCTGACAATCTGAGACCAGATGTTCTCCATCTGAGATCAGCGGCTTCTTAAGTCCGACCTGCTGCGGAACCGACCCGGTTCTGATGGGGAAGCCCCCATGTTGCCATGACGACCTGGGCTCCTGCTGCCTGCAGCTTCAGCACCGGTGGGATGTTTGAATCTATCAGTGACGTCAGGGGAGGCAGGTGAGCCTCACCTGTCATGGGAAAATAATATATAAGATCATTTATATTACTATTTTCACCCTGTGGTTTTGTAATATAAACTATCTATTTTTTACTTAGATTAACCAATTCTGGTGAGTTTTTCTTCAAAATTGCTGGATTTTCGCATTTTCTTATTCAAATGCTCAGAAGCCGGTGAGGCAGCAGCAGCTCAGCCTCTCCTGGGATTAGCCAACCTCTCGCTAACGGCACTGGCTGCCGTTATATGACAGCATGTTGTTCTGTCTGTACGCCGGCAATAAAATGGCTAAGAAACATTTAATATATGGACTGATTTTCCATAATTTAGCTTATGTATATGTGCAGGCAACAGTGTTTTCTGTCACTAACTGTGTGTGTGTGTCGTGTTTTGTGTGTGGAGAATCAGAAACGACAGAGAACAAACTGGAGGGGAGGCAGGCAGTTCTCTGGCCTCACCGCTGGGGGCGCTCATGATCCCTGATACTGTGACAGCACAACTGCAGAGTAAGACACAGTGAGCTAGCCATGGAGCTAGCCATGGAGCTAACCATGGAGCTAGCCATGGAGCTAACCATGGAGCTAACCATGGAGCTAGCTATGGTGCTAGCCATGGTGCTAGCCATGGAGCTAGCCATGGTGCTAGCCATGGAGCTAACCATGGAGCTAGCTATGGTGCTAGCCATGGTGCTAGCCATGGAGCTAGCCATGGAGCTAACCATGGAGCTAACCATGGAGCTAGCCATGGTGCTAGCCATGGAGCTAACCATGGAGCTAACCATGGAGCTAGCCATGGTGCTAGCCATGGAGCTAGCCATGGAGCTAACCATGGAGCTAACCATGGAGCTAGCCATGGTGCTAGCCATGGAGCTAGCCATGGAGCTAACCATGGAGCTAGCCATGGAGCTAACCATGGAGCTAGCCATGGTGCTAGCCATGGAGCTAGCCATGGTGCTAGCCATGGAGCTAGCCATGGAGCTAGCCATGGAGCTAGCTATGGAGCTAGCCATGGAGCTAGCCATGGTGCTAGCCATGGAGCTAGCCATGGAGCTAACCATGGAGCTAGCCCTGGAGCTAGCATGGAGCTAGCATGGAGCTAGCCATGGAGCTAGCCCTGGAGCTAGCATGGAGCTAGCCCTGGAGCTAGCCATGGAGCTAGTCATGGAGCTAGCCCTGGAGCTAGCATGGAGCTAGCCCTGGAGCTAGCATGGAGCTAACCATGGAGCTAGCATGGAGCTAGCCCTGGAGCTAGTCATGGAGCTAGCATGGAGCTAGCCCTGGAGCTAGTCATGGAGCTAGCATGGAGCTAGACCTGGAGCTAGCATGGAGCTAGCATGGAGCTAGACCTGGAGCTAGCATGGAGCTAGACCTGGAGCTAGCATGGAGCTAGCATGGAGCTAGACCTGGAGCTAGCATGGAGCTAGACCTGGAGCTAGCATGGAGCTAGCCAGGGAGCTAACCACACAGTACATAAGTAAAGTAACTTTGTTTTCTCCTCTCTTTGGACGTGAATAATGAAAGACTACATTTCTACACTTTTACAGTTTTCTAAAGTGGATTTTCAATTGAAGCAGGAGATAAAAACTAAAGGAAGAGAAACACGGAGCTGAACGTTTTACTTCAAGACAGTTTGAGTCTCAAACGGAGTAGAAAAGACATGCAGAGGATAAACTTGGCTTTGGATGAACAGATATTTTTGTGCAGAATTAGGGCTGCATGGATTTCATGGATAAGTGAAGGTAAGACAGCAATAAGATGTTTTTGTTTAGTTTTTTAATTAAATGTGCGTTTTGTGGACTACAGTTAACGTTTAAATAATTCAGTAAAGTAGAAGCGGTAGCTAATCTGCCACAGCAATTATTATTAATAAAACATTAAGCCTAAAACGAACTACAACAACAAATTAAATGTTCTGTTCTGTAAATTCTTGAATGTTTTTGGTGTTAAATCCTAAAACATGAAGTGGCATTGTTGTCGGTTTCTATGACAACGGGTCTGCATAGCGTGGCGAATACAGATCATTTTGCTGTGGATCATAGCACGAAATTAATACCTACATTTATAAGTTTCACTGAGTTAACGCGGCTATAGATGACATGTAAAACATTAGTCTTTCTGTCCCCCAGCGTTGTACGCATGCGCAAAATTTCCTTATGTCCAATAACATGGATGGTGTCTAAGTCATCAGTCAGAACCTCACCACACGTCACTGATATACATATATATATATACAGTATATCTATATCTATATATATATCTATATATCTATAATATATAATATATATATATATATATATATATATATAGATATATATATATATAAATATATAGATATATAGATATATATATATATATATATATTATATATATATATATATATATATATATATATATATATAATATATATATATGATATAGATATATATATATGTATAGCCCTCAGTGACGTGTGGTGAGGTTCTGACTGATGACTTAGACACCATCTAAATGAACCAGCTGCTACAAAATGGGACTCACCCTGAATGGTTAACTGAAGGTCGCACAATCCTGATCCAGAAGGATCCCTCAAAGGGTTCAATCCCATCCAACTATCGGCCAATAACCTGTCTCTCTACAACATGGAAGCTCATATCAGGCATCGTAGCGGCTAAGATAAGTGGTCACATGGATAAATACATGAGTACGGCACAGAAGGGCATTGGCTTAAATAGCAGCGGAGCCAAACACCAACTCCTTGTAGACCACACAGTCGCCCGAGACTGCAAAACCCGACACACCAACCTGTGCACCGCTTGGATAGATTACAAGAAAGCCTATGACTCAATGCCACATACTTGGATCATTGAATGCTTAGAGATGTACAACATCAATAGGACTCTAAGAGCCTTCATTGCAAACTCGATGGGGCTGTGGAAAACCACCCTTGAAGCCAACTGCAAACCACTTGCACAAGTGTCCATCAAATGTGGCATATACCAAGGAGATGCTCTGTCCCCACTGCTGTTCTGCATAGGCCTGAACCCTCTCAGCCAAATCATCAACAAGACTGGCTACGGATACCGACTGAAGAATGGGGCCACAATCAGTCACCTCCTCTACATGGATGACATCAAGCTGTACGCTAAGAGTGAGCGAGACATCGACTCACTGATCCACACCACCAGGATATACAGCACTGACATTGGGATGTCATTGGGACTAGAAAAGTGTGGTCGGAGGGTTACAAAGAGAGGGAAGGTTGTCCGCACAGAAGGGGTCTCACTCCCAGAAGGAACAATAGCAGACATAGAGCACAGTTACAAGTACCTGGGAATACCACAAACAAATGGCAACCTGGATGAGGTCACAAGGAAAGGAGCCACAGCCAAATACCTCCAACGAATAAGGCAAGTCCTGAGAAGCAGCTCAATGGCAAGAACAAGATCTGTGCAATAAACAGCTATGCCTTACCAGTAATCAGATACCCTGCCGGAATAATCAGCTGGCCAATGGAAGAGATAAAGGCCACGGATGTTAAGACTCGGAAGTTACTAACCATGCATGGAGGTTCCACCCCAAATCCAGCACCCTGAGACTGAACACGAGCCGTAAGGAAGGAGGCAGAGGACTAGTGAGTGTGAGAGCCACTGTCCAGGATGAAACATCCAAGATTCATAAATACATCAAGGACAAAGCCTCAACGGATGATATGCTCAGCGAATGTCTCAGGCAATGGGGAACAGAGGATGAGGGGCTAGAGGTTCCATCATGGGAGAACAAGCCCCTACATGGGATGTACCACCGACAAATAACTGAAGTGGCTGATATCAGGAAATCCTACCAATGGCTGGACAAAGCTGGACTCAAGGACAGCACAGAGGCTCATCCTGGCTGCACAGGAACAGGCCCTAAACACCAGAGCAATAGAGGCTCAGATCTACCACACCAGACAAGACCCAAGGTGTAGGTTGTGCCATGAGGCCCCTGAGACAGTCCAGCACATAACAGCAGGTGAAGATGCTGGCAGGGAAAGCGAACATGGAACGACATAACCAGGTGGCGGCATAGTGTACAGGAACATCTGTGCAGAATATGGACTGGAAGCCCCGAGATCGAAGTGGGAAACACCCCCAAAGGTGGTGGAGAATGACGGAGCTAAGATCCTGTGGGATCCAGATCCAGACAGACAAGATGGTGATGGAGAACCAACCGGACATTGTGGTGGTGGATAAAGAACAGAGGAAAGCCGTTGTGGTGGATGTAGCTATACCAAGTGATACAACATCAGGAAAAAGGAGCATGAGAAACTGAGAAATACCAGGGCCTCAGGGAGGAACTGGAAAAGACCTGGAAGGTGAAGACCACAGTGGTGCCTGTGGTCATCGGGGCCCTCGGGGCAGAAACCCCCAAACTGGAGCAGCGGCTAAAACAGGAACAACATCAGACATCTCAGTCCAGAAATGTGCAGCACTAGGCACAGCCAAGATACTGGAGGAGAACCTGAAGCTCCCAGGCCTCTGGGAGAGGTCAGAGAGTCAGAGGATGAAAGAGAGAGAGGGAGAGAGAGAGGGAGAAGAGAGAGAAAGAGAAGAACCACGAGGTAGGGTGAGATAGGTAATTTTTTATATTTTTTATCTTATATATATATATATATATAGATATCTATCTCATTATATATATTATTATATATAGTTCTATCTATATCTATTATCTATCTATCTATCTATCTTATATATTATTAGATGTCTCTGTGTTCTTGTGTGGGTGTGTGTTGTGTGTGTGTGTTGTGTGTGTGTGTGTGTGTGTGTGTCTCTGTGTCTCTGTGTGTGTGTGTGTGTCTTGTGTGTGTGTGTGTCTCTGTTGTCTCTGTGTGTCTCTGTGTGTGTGTGTGTGTGTGTGTGTGTGTGTGTGTGTGTGTGTGTGTGGTGTGTGGTCTGGTAGACGTTTCGTCAACAACGGGAAGTTTTCTAGATTTTATCTATAATGCTCCATAATAGCTGCTAATTGTTTCCGTGTCTATAAATTATGGGATGTGTGTTTTCTAGGGCTCTTAAAGGACCAATCAGACGCTCCCCAGGGCTCTGGCCTGTCCAACCAGGAGGCCCGGCTCGTTGGGCCCCTGGGGGCCGTGGAGGCAGGAAAACAGCCTGAGGTCTGTGGCCTCTGCGTTGCCCCCCCCCCCCACCTCCAGTTAGCATTAGCTGCTGATACTTCAAATGTTTTTCTCAGATGTTTTCTCTTCCTGGTCTGTGTTCTGATTGGCTGGTTCCTTCCTGGAGGCGGAGCTTCAGCTGACATGATACACCAGATCCTAGATCAGAGGTTCTGAGGTACCGAACCCACCAGGTTCACTGAACCGTCTGCAGTGATAAATAAAATATGACTTTTCCCCCCAAATCCCAGACATGAGGTGACCCAACTAGAGTCCAGATGTTTCCCCCCATGATCACCAAGTCTCCTTAAAGGTTGAGTCTCTGAGGACAGATCTTCAAAATACAGTCAGTGTTTTCAGCAGAGCAGATCTGATTGTCCAGGAACGACCAAAGTATTTAAAATGTGTCACCAGGTTGAAACTGGAAACACTTTAAGGTCTAGATCATTTAATTAGCTCTGCATTCTTATGAGGATGAACAATTAATAATAAATAATAAAGATATTCTGATTTAGTAATGTAATTTATATAGCGGTGTTACCACCCATCACCACTAGAGGCAGCACCAACCATGAAAAGATGCGACTAAGCAGCAGA
>CM065371.1:26767431-26877431 GCA_033032245.1 Poecilia picta
AAGCTCCCAGGCCTCTGGGAGAGGTCAGAGGTCAGAGGATGAGAGAGAGACCACTATATATATATCAGTGATTCTTGAAAATAGGGACAAAATGGGTTTTAATTTTCCCATATTTTTTTTTTGTTATTTCTCAAATTTATGTATATAAATATGTCAAATAATGTTTTGGAGATGTAAAGATGCTGAGCTACAGGCTCCCAGTTGCAACATTTTTTAAAAAGATTACATTTTTAATTGACCTGACCCAGAACGTTGTCATCACCATCTGACAAAAATACATCAAAAATAATTTTTAATGACCCTATTAGTGATATTTTACTAATTTTGCAGACAAATACTTCTCAAGAAACCAAATAATTATTATTTAAAACAAAAAAACCATAAAAATCCATCTGACGGAGTCGACACAGAACTGAAGGTGACAAACTAGTGAGTAAAATGAAAAACTTGGTACATGTGAAGTAATGCAATTTATGTAAAAATACATTAAAATGAATTAATTCCACATTTAAGTGATATTTGACAACAATTTCACTGAAAGAGTCAGAAAAACTCTGATGGAGTTGACATCTGACGGAGGTGACAAAAAGCCAAACTACCTCAATTTATATGATGTTATTCTGAAGAGGCCATATTGTAGCTCATCTGGTCCATAAAATCTTTACATTTTACCAAAATTAAGCTTTTATTTCACAAAATCTTATCAAAGTTTCGTAAAATGTCAGTTACGGTGTTGACACATCATGGTTGTGACAAAAAACTTAGGAATAAAAAGAAGAAAAAACTAAAAAATAACATAAACTAAACCAGAGCTATAACTAGCCTTAAGCTAACCAGAGCTAACTAGCCTCCTAGCAAAGGAGAGAACAGGAATGGTCATGGGTCCTCAGAAGTTCTGCTGCCCCCAATAATGCCTGATTTTTTTTACATTCTTTTCGTTTCTGACGGTGTTGACAAAAACTAAGGACAAATTTCAATGGAGTTGGAAAATATATAAAAATGATTTTTAATTCAATTTATTGATACCTTTATAATAATTTATATGACTATTATACTTAATTGTCATAATATATAATTTTAGTATTTCTTTAATTGTTTAAACTATTATAATGTACTGAGTTTGCTCCTGGACAAAGGTCTTTTACAGGCATCATCCACCGACTACAATGTTTAAAATAAAAAAATATTCAGCAAATACCTGAAAAATATACATTGTTGTCTCACATGACCAGGTTAGTTTAGTCAGATATTTGAAAAAATTATATTATTTGTATATTTTATTCAAATTTTGTGCTTTATCCATAGGACCTGTTTTGTCCCTATTCTCAAGAATCACTGATATATATATATATGTATTTGTAAGCTAAATTATATATATATATATATATATATATATATATATATATATATATATATATATATATGTATGTTTATATATATATGTTTTTATATAATGTTTTCACCTTTCTGAGAAACAGACAGCTCCCCCCAGAGGCTGAGAAGGGAATCATTTTCATATGCAGCATTAATGTCTTTGGTTCTGCAGCAGCTGATCCGGTTCAATCAAAACCTCAAACTGCAGATGATTTTGCTGATTTAATTTTATTGCACTGATACCTTGATGCAAAGAAATGAGAAGAAATGAAATAAAAAACAAAGAAAGAAAATCAAAAGAAGCTTTTTCACTGTAGATCTGCGTGATTTCAGCCACATCCTGCTGAGGCTGCGGAACCGGACCCACTCAGAACCCGCAGCTATCAGAACCACACATTCAAGTATTTCTACCATTGCACAGGCACTAGAGTTTCCTACTGATTATATGAAGGTCCAGCCAGCAGGTCAGCGGCTCAGGAAGCAGAACCATCTCAGGAAGAGGCCTGAACATCTGGACACCGATTGGCTGCTGGAGAGGAGAGACCATGAGAAACTAACAGCTGCTGATGCTGCCCCCTGCTGGGCGCACAGAGAACTACACTGTTCCCATGGAAGTCTCTCTTCCTCTGATTTGTTTTTTTGGCAAACAATAAATAGAAATTTTAATAAATACACCGTCAAGTAAAAGCTTAGAGAGAAGATGATCCAGGAGTAAACCAGTACTCCCACCAGAACCCTGCGATAAGACGCTGACCCGGCAGAATCAGCAGAAATCAGGTTTAAAAAAACGGTTAACAAAATAACCTCATTTGATCCAGCTCTTCTTCTGTGGTACGTCTGCAGGTCGCACTAAGAGAAATGAGTTTGGAAGTTCGGTGTCCTCAGAATCCTCTGAATCGGACCAGACTGTGTGACCAGAGTCCATGTTCTGGTCTGACCCGGTTGGTTCTACGCTACATGTTGATTTGAAGCAGTCCAGGTGAAAGCCGGTGGTTCTGGCTCGGTTTGGGCTTCAGGTCCAGTCGGTTCTCCTGGGTCGGACCCCTGGCTACCTGGTCCTGGGGCCGCTGCGGGCCCCCGGCGCCCCCTGCAGGTCGTTCTCCACCACGGAGCCGTAGCCCTCCTTGTCGATGCAGTCGGACAGCGACTTCAGCACCTGGACACAGAGCAGCGGTATCAGCTGGTTCTGATGGCACCGCTGCTGACCACCAGGGGGAGCCACAGGGCTCCACACTGGGCCCCTTCCTGTTCATAATAGCTAATATGCATCTTTATGCTGCCATCTGCTAGGCTCGGTGTTTTAGCACCAGTTTAGCTGCCATCTGATGTTGGGCTGCTTTTGTTCTGGACCAGAACCAGAACCATTTTCACTAACAGTTATGTAGACGGACTGATTCCTCTTTAAGAGCCGGTTCGGCCTGCAGGACCCGCCTGTGGTGCCGCGGCTAACGTTGAGGGAAGTCTGACCCGTTTGGTCCTGGAGCGCTGCAGGTTGGCTAGTAGCTGCTAGTGGTGCTAACAGAGCTAACACTGGTAATAGTGCTAATGGTGCTAACAGAGCTAACACTGGTAATATTGCTAATGGTGCTAACAGAGCTAACACTGGTAATATTGCTAATGGTGCTAACAGAGCTAACACTGGTAATGGTGCTAATGGTGCTAACAGAGCTAACACTGGTAATGGTGCTAATGGTGCTAACAGAGCTAACACCGGTAATGGTGCTAATGGTGCTAACAGAGCTAACACTGGTAATGGTGCTAATGGTGCTAACAGAGCTAACACTGGTAATGGTGCTAATGGTGCTAACAAAGCTAACAGTGGTAATAGTGCTAATGGTGCTAACAGAGCTAACAGTGGTAATAGTGCTAATGGTGCTGACAGAGCTAACACTGGTAATGGTGCTAATGGTGCTAACAGAGCTAACACTGGTAATGGTGCTAATGGTGCTAACAAAACTAACACTGGTAATGGTGCTAATGATGCTAACAAAGCTAACACTGGTAATAGTGCTAATGGTGCTAACAGAGCTAACACTGGTAATAGTGCTAATGGTGCTGACAGAGCTAACACTGGTAATATTGCTAATGGTGCTACCAGGGCTAACACTGGTAATGGTGCTAATGGTGCTAACAGAGCTAACACTGGTAATAGTGCTAATGGTGCTAACAGAGCTAACACTGGTAATGATGCTAATGGTGCTAACATAGCTAACACTGGTAATGGTGCTAATGGTGCTAACAAAACTAACACTGGTAATGGTGCTAATGATGCTAACAAAGCTAACACTGGTAATAGTGCTAATGGTGCTAACAGAGCTAACACTGGTAATGGTGCTAATGGTGCTAACAAAGTTAACACTGGTAATGGTGCTAATGGTGCTAACAGATTATTTGTTCTTATACTCCTAATGTTTCTAACACTGCTGAGCTAATGGTGCTAACGGAGACAATGCTGCTAATGACACTCAAAGAGCTAGTGGTGCTAACAGAGCTAACACTGGTAATAGTGCTAATGGTGCTAACAGATTATAGGTTCTTATACTCCTAATGGTGCTAACACTGCTGAGCTAATGGTGCTAACAGAGCCAATCCTGCTAACGGAGACAATGCTGCTAATGACACTCAGAGAGCTAGCGGTGCTAATGGAGCTAGCGATGCTAACAGATCACTGACCAGGCGCAGGCGACGGTCCATGGCGTCCAGGTGAGGCTGGATGAGAACCGGGTCGAGCCGGTCCCGCGTCATGGACTCGGCCATCAGAACCGACAGCTTGTACTCCTCCTTGGCCAGCAGCTGCAGACGCAGGTGGGTGGACTTCCTGACCCTGCAGGTCAAAGGTCACAGCACAGGTGAGGGCTGTGGACGACAGCCACCATCTTGTTTGTAGCATCTGCAGTTTTAATGTTTCTGAATCAGACCTGCAGCACTGCAGCAGAGGAGCCAGGATGGACATCTCATCATGAGAGTGTTTTCCAAAGCTGGCAGGAAGCAGCAAACAGCAGCAGGAAGCAGATGATGAGGCTGTTCATGGTTCATAATCACAGATTGGTGGAGCTGCGTGATTTTACCCTCTGCCGTTGTCCAGGTGGATGATGAAGGTCTCATTTCCGAACTTCTCAAACGTCTCGTAGTGGTGCCGGTCCATGTTTCCTGCACACAAACAAGATGGAGGATGAAGACATGGATGCGGCGAGCGCCGGTTGCCTAGGTAACGCTGCAGAAGACACCGACCCATCAGGAAGTCGAAGACCGTCATGTCCATGACGTCCAGCAGCCGCGAGCCGCTGTCGTACGGCGGCGTCTGCTTCACCTCCTCGCAGTAATCCGGGTCCACCTCCCACCTGCAGCAGGAACATCAGGAAACACCGGAGCCAATAATCACATCCATCACTTATTGACTGGAGCACAAATGAAGCCCAAACTGAGCATCAAGATGAAACTTCCTTCTGGAGAAATAGTCCATCACATTAACCAGATAATCTACAATCATCCCCAGATCATCCATACTGATGATCCTCATGGGGATGTTTGAAGGATTTTTATCTGATTAGTAGAGACAATAATCAATAGATGAATTGATTACTGAAATAACGAATAGTTGCAGCGCTACATTTATGGTTATTAAATATGGTTCAATAATCTTTGTGTTTTTATCTACAGTACAGACCAAAGGTTGGACACATCTACTCATTCAATGAGTTTCCTTTATTTTCATGACTGTTGACACTATAGATTCACACTGAAGGCATCAAAACTATGAATTAACACATCTGGAAATATGTGCTTAACAAAAAGTGTCAAATACGTCTTATATTCTAGTTTCTTCAACGTATCCACCTCTTGCTCTGATTACTGCTTCACACACACATCATCCTCTTGATGAGTTTCAACAGGTCGTCACCTGAAATGGGTTTCACTTCACAGCTTGTGTCCTGTCAGGTTGATAAGTGGGATTTCTTGCCTTATAAATGGGGTTGGGACCATCAGTTGTGTTGTGCAGAAGTCAGATGGACACACAGCTGATGGTCCTACTGAATAGAGTGTTAGAATTTGTATTATGGCAAGACAAAAGCAGCTGAGTAAAGAAAAACATGCGGCCATCATTACTTTAAGAAATGAAGGTCAGTCAGTCTTTGAAAGTGTCCAAGTGCAGTTGCAAAAACCATCAAGCACTACAAAGAAACTGGCTGACATGAGGAAAGGAAGACCAAGAGTCTTCAGCCTCTGCTGCAGAGGATTCAGAGTCACCAGCCTCAGGAATCACAGGTTAACAGCAGCTCAGATTGGAGACCAGGTCAATGCCACAGAGTTCTAGCAGCAGACAAATCTCTGCAACAACTGTTAAGAGGAGACTTGTGAATCAGGCCTTCATGGTAGAATAGCTGCTAGGAAACCACTGCTAAGGACAGACAACAAGCAGAAGAGACCAGTTTGGGGCAAAGAACACAAGGAATGAACATTAGACCAGTGGAAATCTGGTCTGATGAGTCCAAACCTGAGGTCTTTGGTTCCAACCACCGTGTCACTAAGGTGAACGGATGGACTCTACATGCCTGGTTCCCACCGGGAAGCATGGAGGAGGAGGTGTGATGGTGTGGGGAGCTTTGCTGGGGACACTGTTGGGGATTTGGTAAAAATTAAAGGCTGAACCATCATGGCTACCACAGCATCTTGCAGCGTCATGCTATTCCATCCGGTTTGCGTTTAGTTGGACCATCATTTATCCTTCAACAGGACAATGACCCCAAACACATCTCCAGGCTGTGTAAGGGCTACTTGACCTAGGAGAGTGATGGGGCCAGATGACCTGACCTCCACAGTCACCTGAACCCAATCGAGATGGTTTGGGCTGAGCTGGACCGCAGAGTGAAGGCAAAGGGGCCAACAAGCATCTCTGGGAACTTCTTCTGTTGGAAGACCTTTTCAGGTGACGACCTCTAGAAGCTCATCAAGAGAACATCAAGAGTGTGTGAAGCAGTAAATCACAGCAAGAGGTGGCGACTTTCAAAAAACTAGAATATAAGACGTATTTTCAGTTGTTTTACACTTTTTGTTTAGTACATATTCCCACATGTATTAATTCATAGTTTTGATGCCTTCAGTGTGAATCTACAATGTCAATAGTCATGAAAATGAAGGAAACTCTTTGAATGAAAAGTGTCCAACCTTTGCTCTGTCCTGAAAATGAACTTATTTTAACTTAAGTCCGTCTGTCTCTACATCCTGCTGCCCTTCTGGCCCTTTGCAGGTCAAACTGACAGACTGGTCTTCCACAGGTCAGACCTCTGACCAGCGGCCTAGTCCAAACCTCTGTCTCTTACTCTGCCTTCTTGCGCTTGTGGTAGGAGCGCCTCCAGGGGTTCCTCCAGGTCTTGCGCTTGGCCAGGGCGAGGTCGGGCAGGAAGGCGGCCAGCGAGCCTTCGATCTGGTCGGGTTTCCCACACAGGGCGTGTTCAGTGGAGCAGTAGTAGGAGCATTCGCCGTAGAAACACACGTTGTTGGCTGGAGACACACAGACGGGTCAGCAGCTGCTGGCGCCACCTGGTGGCTGGAGGAGCAGAGGACCGGTTCTGCTGGCTGGATGAACTGGTTCTACCTGGGGAAATGAAGAAGGTTCTCCACAGCTTCTTGTCTCTGGTTACGTCTCGGATCTCTTTGGTCATGTTGAACAGCCGGCCAGCGACTGGAGGGACTCGGCGGAAGTCCAGGATCCTGTTGGACACAGAGAGACATGAGGACAGGAGACACTGAGGGACGATGGAGCAACGCTGAGCTACACAGGACCTACTGGGTCGGTTCTGATGGGAAGCTCTGCTCTGATTGGATCACACCAACATGGAAACGTTCATTTGGTTGATTTGGTCCCAGTTTCAGAAGGTGGAACCGGGACGCAGCAGAACATTTCTCTGATGAAATGATTTTATTGTTTTAAATATCATTTAAATGTTGTTTTCTTTAATCAGCTGTAATCAATCATCAACATAAACAGGTCAGTGTGCAGACAGAGCTGCTCCTGTTTCACTGAGTTATACTGTCTGGAAATGTTTCCCTGTTTTGCTGTGAATGTTCTGTAATCTCTACCAGTTTCACCAGGCAGCGCTGCACCACCGCCACAGGGGCAGCGCTGCACCACCACGGCCACCAGGGGCAGCGCTGCCCACCACGGCCACCAGGGGGCAGCGCTGCACCACCACGGCCACCAGGGGCAGCGCTGCACCACCACGGCCACCAGGGGCAGCGCTGCACCACCACGGCCACCAGGGGCAGCGCTGCGCCACCGACGGGCACCAGAGCACCTTGCAACCACTTGCCCATAAGGTGAAACATGCCAAGGGCTCGATCACATTAAGGAGGAGGCGACACCAGTAACACCAGTAACCACCAGTAACACCAGTAACACCAGTATACACCAGTAACACCAGTAAAACCAGTAACACCAGAAAACCAGTAAGCCGCAGCTCCTCTGTATAGATCTAATTCAGACAAACAAACAGGAAAATAAATTAACAGCTGCTGATTATATTTAGATTAGAGTCTTCATGCCTCGACCACCACACCACTGATGGGAGGCGTGGTCGGTGTGTGTGTGTGTGTGTTGCGTCAGGCTTGTGTTTGTGTGTGTTGTGTATGGAGGTGTGCGGTCAGGCTAGTGTGTGTGTGTTGTGTGTGTGTGTGTGTGCGTCAGCTGTGTTTTGTGTGTGTGTGTGTTGTGTGTGTGTGTGTGCGTCAGGCTGTGTGTTTGTGTGTGGTGTGTGTGTGTGTGTGTGTGTGCGTCAGGCTGTGTGTGTGTGTGTGTGTGTGTGTGTGTGTGTGCGTCAGGCTGTGTGTGTGTGTGTGTGTGTGTGTGCTCAGGCTGTGTGTGTGTGTGTGTGTGTGTGTGTGTGTGTGTGCGTCAGGCTATGTGTGTGTGTGTGTGTGTGTGTGTGCGTCAGGCTGTGTGTGTGTGTGTGTGTGTGTGTGTGTGCGTCAGGCTGTGTGTTGTGTGTGTGTGTGTGTGTGTGTGTGTGGTGTGTGTGTGTGTGTTCAGGCTAGTTGTGTGTGTGTGTGTGTGTGTGTGCGTCAGGCTGTGTGTGTGTGTGTGTGTGTGTGTGTGTGTGTGTTGTGTGTGTGTGTGTGTGTGTGTGCGTCAGGCTGTGTGTGTGTGTGTGTGTGTGTGTGTGTGTGTGTGTGTGTGTGCGTCAGGCTATGTGTGTGTGTGTGTGTGTGTGTGTGCGTCAGGCTGTGTGTGTGTGTGTGTGTGTGTGTGTGTGTGTGGTGTGGTGTGTGTGCGTCAGGCTGTGTGTTTGTGTGTGTGTGTGTGTGTGTGTGTGTGTGTGCGTCAGGCTGTGTGTGTGTGTGTGTGTGTGTGTGTGTGTGTGTGTGTGCGTCAGGCTGTGTGTGTGTGGTGTGTGTGTGTGTGTGTGTGTGTGTGTGTGTGTGTGGAGACCAGATGTGCTGGTCCTCTTCTTCCTGGTCTCTCTCTGCTGAATCTGACCTCAGTGTGTGTTAGCAACTCAAGCTAACCTGTAACTCTCCACCATAGACATCAATACTAGACCCTCACTGAGCCCTGAGTCCTACGTAGCAGCGCCGCCATCTTGAATGGGGCAGCAGAGGATCGGAGCTCCTTCAGTCCTTTTCTGTGTTTCAACCAGAATGAAACCAATGAAACATCAGAATCACTTTGCAGCCAGAAATTCACTTCTAAACACAGGAAAATGTTTCTTCTGTAGCTAAATTGGCCTGAAATAACCGCTGGTTGTTAGCATAGCAGCTAATGCTGGTTGTTAGCATAGCAGCTAATGCTGGTTGTTAGCATAGCAGCTAACGCTGATTGTTAGCATAGCAGCTAACGCTGATTGTTAGCATAGCAACTAACGCTGGTTATTAGCATAGCAGCTAACGCTGATTGTTAGCATAGCAGCTAATGCTGGTTGTTAGCATAGCAGCTAATGCTGGTTGTTAGCATAGCAGCTAACGCTGATTGTTAGCATAGCAGCTAATGCTGGTTGTTAGCATAGCAGCTAACATTGTCACACTGTTTTCTACTGGGAGAGGAACCAGTTAGAGGAGAAGTGAACTAGAAACCAGAGGATTTAACAGATCAGTGAGGATCAGAGCTGCTGGTCTTCAGTCTGTTTCCATGTTGAGCTATAAAGACGCTACAGTCGGAGCCCAACATGCTGGAAACGGCTTTTAGGAATGTCAAGGAGACATTTATGTATTTCCTATTACACTGTTGGATCGTTTCTCTTTAATTCTTGGCTTCAGCCTGTGAACCAGGACGTCTCAGAGTCATTGAGTCATCTTCATTGATTTAGTTGAAAGGCCCTTTGTGATTTTCCAAAGTGTCCAGGTTTTGGTTTGCGCAGCTCAAATCCAGTCAGTGAAACAAAGATACAAATGTACGTTTTAAATTTATAATTAATTTTCTATGGAGAATTTGTGAATTGTGTCTTATTTAGTAAGTGTTATTTGTTGCTTCCGCCTGCGGGGGGCGCCATTCTGCCTCGTTTAGCCTCCCGGGCTTCCGTAGCGTCTCCGCCATAGTTTCCCTCTCGGCTCGCTCTGCTGCTGCTGTAAGTCAGAGGAAACTCACTGATATCCGTTGTTTTCTGTACGGATGTTGAGGTTTATGGTGAAGTTTTACCATGTGATGTTTGCTAGTGTGTCATTTTACAATCATTTTGGTTTATAACCAGATTTATTGTAATTTTCTCTCAGCCGGTGCTAATGCAGCGCAGTTCGGTTGAACATTGTTTTAATTCTCTCATTTCTAGAGCAGCGAGAGAAGAAGAGGTGGATTTATTGGTGTTTCTGCCTCCAGGTGTGTTTTTATTTTAACTGATCCGTTTATTTGACTCTGTCCCGCTGTGCTGTGTTGCTGCGGCCACCAGGTGGCGTTTTGCTCCTCGTGGTTTTAGTTTATGATTTTTGTGAGATTTATTCTGTTGTTGTTGATTTTTGTTGAATCGAAAAAAATTATTTGAAGTCCAAACATTCCTCCGATACCGGATATGTGACATCAGCCTCAGAGACGCTTCAACCTCCGTCTGGTCGACTACATTACCCATGATGCACCGGTTCGTTTCTGTAGTTTGTTCTTTTCCTGCTCACCGACACAGATTCAAACGCGCATTTCCCTTTTTAATCTTTATTTTACACCAGCATTCAAATGCATGACGTCATGTCCGCTCCACGGCGGGCGAAGACCTTTAAGGGTTTTACTGATCTAATGATTAGAGAAATAATCTGAACTCCATCTTGTTTTTGCTAACAGGTCTTCGCCTTGATGAGGTTTTCCCTCCACTTCCGGTTGTATTTGCAGAAATGTGCAGGATGTCACGTGACCCCGGAAGGAGAGCTGATGACCTGCACGTGCTGCACGGCCATAGACATCAACACGTGACCCTCATGGAGGCTGAGTCGTACGTAACACCGTCCGCCATCTTGCATGAGGCAGCATAGATTTATTTCAACCGTCCAACGAAACAATCTGGATCCATTAGGATTAACTTCCCCAGTTAAGGATGAAAGATCAGAATTATTTGACTTTGCAGCCAGAAATTCGCTTCTAAACAACCGGAAAATATGTCCTATGTAGCTAAATTGACCCAAAATAACCGCTGATTGTTAGCATAGCAGCTAAAGTTTTATACTGTTTTCTAATGAGCTGATGAGAAACAGCTGTTAGAGGAGAAGTTGATTAAAAACCAGAGGATTTAGTGAGTAAAGATCAGTCAGGATCAGAGCTGCTGGTCTTCAGTCTCTGTTTCCATGTCGGTATTTAGCTATAAAGATGCTAAACATGGTCAGAGCCCAACAAGCTGAAAATGTCTTTTTCTGAATGTGAAGGAAAAATGTATTTTCTATTCCACTGTTGGATAATTTCTCTTTAATTCTTGGCTTCAGCCTGTGAACCAGGACGACTCAGAGTCACTGAGTCCCAGTGGGACCAGCAGCCTGTGACCAGTGATCCCAGTATAATAAATAAATGTTCTATTCTGTCACTTTTTGTGCATTTTTAAATATCTCAATCTGAAGTATTAATTTATTAATGTAGCTTATGTAATGAAATAAAAATTAGTTACACTGTTAGAATTATTTTCACTCTGCTGTCAATAGCAGAGTTGAAATACTGTAATAAATATTTATTATCTGGGAAAAAAGTAAGAAAAATATGTAGTTAATGTTTGACAATGACTGATTTATAAATTAAGTCATTTCTCAATAACGTATAAAAAATAATTACAGGAAAATTATTTGTTATCTTGAAATGTTAAATGTACACTAAATTATTGAATTATGTAAATATATTCTTTAATAAAAACACTGTAAAAGTGTGTCTGTTCATCAATTTCAATATAAAAATAATCAGAATAATTTCTATCAAATTAAACATTGAGCTCTTTATTCAGAAATGTCCCCAAACAATTAAATAATCACATCAAAAGTTAGAAACTCTCTTTAATCATTTCTTTGATTGCCAAATATATTAATGTGTGAGAAAATGTGTCAATGGCAGGAATTAACTTAAAATACTTTGTGAAACGGCACTTTATAAAGTTCGGTCCATTCACTTGTATCACCTTACTGGCACATATTCCCCATTCAATATGGCGGACGCTGTGACGTATCGCAGCAACGGGCCGGCCCGCTCCGTGACCTTTGACCCGCTCAGTGACCTTTGACCCGCTCAGTGACCTTTGACCCGCTACGTGAGGCGTCTAGTATTAATGTCTAAGCTGCAGGGCGTCTTCAGGACTCGCCACTCGATGACGTCACTCCTGGACGATGTATCGATACATCGATGTATCGATACATCGATGTATACATGAGCAGATCAAACATGACGGCTCAGTTTTTGTCATTTATTGTCAGAACATGTAAAAATCAAGCCGTTTATCCGGCCGACGAGCCGAAAGCCTTTAAATTAATTTAGAATGGTGAGAACCGAACTGAAACATTTAATCTGCGCCTGTGCGTCAGGCTGTGTGTGTGTGTGTGTGTGTGTGTGTGTGTGCGCGTCAGGCTGTGTGGGATTAAATGCTTGTTTAATCGTTACAGAGTTGAATTGTTTTCCAGGTTTCTCAGCAGGGTGCCGGGTCTGTGTTGCGTTGCCCAGAGCTGTGGGTTGACCGGTGGAGAGGCTCACTGGACCATGTGTGTTTCACCAACCACTGACTGCAATGAATCGGCTACAATCCGACTGACGGGACAAACGGCTGGAGGAACCACAGCTGTCAGCAGATGCATCTGATCCCCAGACTCAGAGTTTCAGGTATTTCTCCTCTCCTCACACAGCGATTCTCTTTTTCTGAGGCAACATTTCAGCCTCAGGATTTTTGGAAAAAGTCTTAATGTTTTAAATATTTTGTCACAACACTGACATGTTTAAGAAATGAATAATGGACCAGCAATGAATAATTACATGGTGTTTTTCACCATTGTAGAGAAAAAACTGTTTTGACTGATTATTGCTGACAGCATTGAATGTTGTGTCATGTCCTCAAGTCCCAACATGACAGAACATTTCACATTCCTTCCTGCTGTAACATTTCATGAAAACGCGACGTCTCAGATCAAAGTGTCTGGAGTTTCCTCAGTTGGCAGGAATGAAGTCAAAGTGTTTGTCCCTGTGGCTTTAGTGAGAACAGGTCCAGCTCACCAGCTCCTGTGATTGTCCTGTGTGGTTCTGTTTGTCCTCCTGCTGTCATGGACCACAGTGGAGCTGATGGTCCGTCTGCAACGAGCCGCAGCGTCTCGACTCCTTTAGTGGCAGGTCAGTGGATGAGGCAGGAAAAGCTGGTAGCTGCAGCCGGAGCAGCGCAGAAGATCTGGACGGACACAGAACCGGGTCTGGGACTGCAGGGAGTCCAGAACCGGCGGACGTCGGCGGACGCCGACGGGTCGGCTGGACGCCGGACGGGTCGGCTGGACGCCGGACGGGTCGGCCGGACGCCGGACGGGTCGGCCGGACCCGGACGGTCGGCTGGACGCCAGACGGGTCGGTCGGCCTTCAGCGACGCCCTATTGACAGCAGGTTTGTTGTACTAAACTAGCTGGACGAGGTCGAGCTTTTGGGCATCAGTGGAGGCTGTGAGACGCTTCTCTGTCTCCTGTCTGTCTCTGTCTCCTGTCTGTCTCCTGTCTGTCCTCTGTCTCCTGTCTGTCCCCTGTCTGTCTCCTGTCCCCTGAAAAGGCAGGAGACGTGGGATGTGAAATAATGTAACTGACTTTGTCCTGTTGTCGTGATGCAGGTCCCAGCCGAAGCTTGTGATTGGACGGGACACTGGACAGACTGATGACCTCAGCAGGAGATGATGGGGATAATTGACCACCTGAAGGCCTCAGACATCAAAGAAACCAGATGTGGGTATTTTTGTGAAGCCTCATCCTGCAGCTGCTGATTCCTTCTACAGTGGACAACCTGACGGTTGGACCAAATCCGTCCTCCACGTCTCAAGTGAGACATCTGGTCATGTTACTCGACTGATTTCAACCGTTCTGCAGCTGTCTCTGCCTCTCCAGGCAGACTGCTGGTCAACGTCCTCAGGACAGACGTCCCTTCAGGACAGACGTCCTTCGGACAGACGGCCTCAGGGGCAGACGCCTCAGGTCCTCGGGACAGACTCTCAGGGACAGACGCCTTCAGGGACAGACGGTCCTTCAACGGTCCTCAGGGACAGACGGTCCTTCAGGGGACAGACGGTCCAGCACCAGGAGCCTCGGTGGAGCTGCTGCTCCAGCAGTGAGTGTTGGATTCGGTGTGTGAAGCTCTGACCGTCCTGAGCGTCGCTATGTGTCTTTGTCCCTCATTGTCTCCTGGGCTGATGGCGTCCAGTGAAGACGGGGCCACATGCATCCAGGGGTCGGAGCCTCTGGAGGCTGGTGGTACCGTGGCTATCGGGTCGACCCGGATGAGCTGCCCCTGGTGTCTCTGGTGTCTCTGGGTGGGTAGTTTGTCCACCGTCTCTCCTGTGGGGACATGTTTGTTTAACGGTCTTAATCTCTTCCATGTCCACAGAGGACAGTGAGGCCACAGACCTGGGAGTGTTGGCCTGGATGGAGACCCTCCCTCTAAAAGCAGAGTGTAGACGCAGGCGTCCCTGGATGGACACGGCCGTCCAACCAGTGGCGGCCAGCTCAGCTGAATCTGAGAAGGCGTTTTGTCCCCTTTGTCGTCCTCCGCTGGTCCAGCTGTGGTGCGTTTTGCTCTGGAGGTGGTCAGGCGCAGGACGTCCCCCAGAGCTGGACTGTCCTGGTGGTTCTGGAGGTGAACCGACTTCACAGCACATTTTAAATGAAATCTGCTTATTGAAGCACATGGTGACATCAGAGACGTTGATTTTAAGACTTTTTCTAAAAGCTCTTTTAAACGTTGAGGTTTTTGTAGCAGCCGCCGTGTTGAGAGCAGAGAAATAAAGTTGAATTCCTTCCACAGGGATTTGAACCTGCGGGACCTGAACCCAAACGCTTCCTGTGCCGTCGGCACATTGATCCGTCACTCCAAGGTCTGTAGTCTGTAGTCGGAACCGGCAGCTGGACTCGTTGGTGTCGGTCCAGAGACCCGGATGGGTTGGAGACGCTCATCTGGAGGACGAGGCTGGTGATGGTCTCTGGTTGGACGGAGCAGCTGCACTCAGTGTCTCTATGTGTGACAGTTTCTGCTTTTTTCATGTCTTATGTTCCCTGTAAAAAGTTCAGGGTTCATTTCAGTGAATCCGTGTTTGGTTGGGTTTGATCTCTGGTGTTTTTGTTTCAAAATTATATTGGAAAAACAAAACAAGCATCTGTTGTTGTTTTTTAAACAAAATTAGAACAACAGTAATTGTAAAAGAAAACGAGCTGATCTGGAAGATCTTTCTGTCCAGTTTACACTGTGACCGTTTCACACATCATGTCCCGTTTCTCATTATGTCCCGTTTCTCATCATGTGCCGTTTCTCATCATGTTCTCATCATGTCCCGTTTCTCATTATGTCCCGTTTCTCATCATGTCCCGTTTCTCATCATGTCCCGTTTCTCATCATGTCTTGTTTCTCATCATGTCCCGTTTCTCATGATGTCCCGTTTCTCATCATGTCCCGTTTCTCATCATGTCCCGTTTCTCATCATGTCCCGTTTCTCATCATGTCCCGTTTCTCATCATGTCCCGTTTCTCATCATGTCCCGTTTCTCATCATGTCTTGTTTCTCATCATGTCCCGTTTCTCATCATGTCCCGTTTCTCATCATGTCTTGTTTCTCATCATGTCCCGTTTCTCATCATGTCCCGTTTCTCATCATGTCCCGTTTCTCATCATGTCCCGTTTCTCATCATGTCCCGTTTCTCATCATGTCCCGTTTCTCATCATGTCCCGTTTCTCATCATGTCTTGTTTCTCATCATGTCCCGTTTCTCATGATGTCCCGTTTCTCATCATGTCCCGTTTCTCATCATGTCCCGTTTCTCATCATGTCCCGTTTCTCATCATGTCCCGTTTCTCATCATGTCCCGTTTCTCATCATGTCCCGTTTCTCATCAAGTCCCGTTTCTCATCATGTCCCGTTTCTCATTATGTCCCGTTTCTCATCATGTCTTGTTTCTCATCATGTCCCGTTTCTCATGATGTCCCGTTTCTCATCATGTCCCGTTTCTCATCATGTCCCGTTTCTCATCATGTCCCGTTTCTCATCATGTCTTGTTTCTCATCATGTCCCGTTTCTCATCATGTCCCGTTTCTCATCATGTCCCGTTTCTCATCATGTCCCATTTCTCATTATGTCCCGTTTCTCATCATGTCCCGTTTCTCATCATGTTCTCATCATGTCCCGTTTCTCATTATGTCCCGTTTCTCATCATGTCCCGTTTCTCATTATGTCCCGTTTCTCATCATGTCTTGTTTCTCATCATTTCCCGTTTCTCATCATGTCCCGTTTCTCATCATGTCCCGTTTCTCATCATGTCCCGTTTCTCATCATGTCTTGTTTCTCATCATTTCCCGTTTCTCATCATGTCTCGTTTCTCATCATGTCTCGTTTCTCATCATGTCCCGTTTCTCATCATGTCTTGTTTCTCATCATGTTCTCATCATGTCCCGTTTCTCATTATGTCCCGTTTCTCATCATGTCTTGTTTTCATCATTTCCCGTTTCTCATCATGTCCCGTTTCTCATGATGTCCCGTTTCTCATCATGTCCCGTTTCTCATCATGTCCCGTTTCTCATTATGTCCCGTTTCTCATCATGTCTTGTTTCTCATCATGTCCCGTTTCTCATCATGTCCCGTTTCTCATCATGTCTTGTTTCTCATCATGTCCCGTTTCTCATCATGTCCCGTTTCTCATCATGTCCCGTTTCTCATTATGTCCCGTTTCTCATCATGTCTTGTTTCTCATCATGTCCCGTTTCTCATCATGTCCCGTTTCTCATTATGTCCCGTTTCTCATCATGTCCCGTTTCTCATCATGTCCCGTTTCTCATCATGTCTTGTTTCTCATCATGTCCCGTTTCTCATGATGTCCCGTTTCTCATCATGTCCCGTTTCTCATCATGTCCCGTTTCTCATCATGTCCTCATGTCTTGTTTCTCATCATGTCCCGTTTCTCATCATGTCCCGTTTCTCATCATGTCCCGTTTTCATCATGTCCCGTTTCTCATCATGTCCCGTTTCTCATATGTCCCTGTTTCTCATATGTCCGTTTCTCATCGTCCCGTTCTCATCATGTCCCGTTTCTCATATGTCCCGTTTCTCATCATGTCTTGTTTCTCATCATGTCCCGTTTCTCATCATGTCCCGTTTCTCATCATGTCCCGTTTCTCATCATGTCCCGTTTCTCATTATGTCCCGTTTCTCATCATGTCCGTTTCTCATCATGTCCCGTTTCTCATATGTCCCGTTTCTCATCATGTCCTTTCTCATCATTTCCCGTTTCTCATCATGTCCCGTTTCTCATATGTCCCGTTTCTCATCATGTCCCGTTTCTCATCATGTCCTTCTCATCATGTCCCGTTTCTCATATGTCCGTTTCTCATCATGTCTTTTTCTCATCATGTCCGTTTCTCATAGTCCCGTTCTCATCATGTCGTTTCTCATCATTCCCGTTTCTCATATGTCCCGTTCTCTCATGTCTTTTTTCATATTCGTTTCTCATATGTCGTTTCTCATATGTTCTCATCATGTCCCGTTTCTCATCATCCCGTTCTATCATTCCCTTTCTAATGTCCCGTTTCTCATCTTATTTCCGTTCTCATCATGTCTGTTTCCATATTCCCTTTCTCATCATGTCTGTTCTCATCATGTTCTCATATGTCCCGTTTCTCATATGTCCCGTTTCAATGTTTTTTGTTTCTCATCATTCCTTCCATCATGTCCCGTTTCTCTCATTCGTTTTCATATGTCCCGTTTTATATGTCCGTTTCTCTATGTCGTTTCCATCTGTCTTCTCATAGTCGTTCTCATATGTCCTTCTCATATGTCGTTTCTCATAGTCCGTTCTCATTATGTCCCGTTTTCATTTTGTTTTATATTCGTTTCTATCATGTCGTTTCTCATAGTGTTTTCATCTCCGTTCTCATATGTTCTCTAGTCCCTTCTCAGTCCGTTTCTCTATGTCGTTTCTCATATGTCCTATCATGTCTTTCTCATCATGTCCGTTTCTCATCTCCGTTTTCATCATCGTTCTCATCAGTCTGTCTCATATTCCGTTTCTCATATGTCCCGTTTCTCATATTCCCGTTCTCATCATGTCCCGTTTTCATCATGTCCCGTTTCTCATTATGTCCCTTTCTCATATGTCCGTTTCTCATATGTCGTTCTCATCTTGTTCTCATCATGTCCCGTTTCTCATATGTCCGTTTCTCATATCGTTCTCATATGTCCTTTCATATGTCCCGTTTCTCATCATGTCCCGTTTCTCAATTCCCGTTTCTCATATGTCCCGTTCTCATCATTCTTTCTCATCATGTCCCGTTTCTCATCATGTCGTTTCTCATATGTCCCTTTCACTCATTCCCGTTCTCATCATGTCCGTTTCTCATATTCCCGTTTCTCATATGTCCGTTCTCATCATGTCCCGTTCTCATATGTCGTTTCTCATCATGTTCTCATACCGTTCTCATTGTCCGTTTCTCATCATGTCGTTTCTCATATTCCTTTCTCATGTCCGTTCTCATCATGTCCGTTTCTCATCAGTCCCGTTCTCATCATGTCGTTTCTCATATTCCCGTTTCTCATCATGTCGTTTCTCATCATGTCCGTTTCTCATATGTCCCGTTTCTCATATGTCCGTTTCTCATTGTCTTTCTCATCATTCCCGTTTCTCATCAGTCCGTTTCTCATATGTCCGTTTCTCATCATGTCCGTTCTCATATTCCCGTTTCTCTATGTCCCGTTTCTCATCATGTTCTCATCATGTCCCGTTCTCATTATGTCCCGTTCTCATCATTCTTGTTTCTCATCATTCCCGTTTCATAGTCCTTCTCATCATGTCCGTTTCTCATCATGTCCCGTTTCTCATCATGTCCCGTTTCTCATTATGTCCCGTTTCTCATCATGTCCCGTTTCTCATCATGTCGTTTCTCATATGTCCCGTTTCTCATATGTCCGTTCTCATCATGTTCTCATCATGTCCCGTTTCTCATCATGTCCCGTTTTCTTCTTTTCATGTCCCGTTTCTCATCATGTCCCGTTTCTCATCATGATGTCCCGTTTCTCATCATGTCGTTTCTTGTTTCTCATCATGTCCCGTTTCTCATCATGTCCCGTTTCTCATCATGTCCCGTTTCTCATCATGTCCCGTTTCTCATTATGTCCCGTTTCTCATATGTCTGTTTCTCATCATTTCCCGTTTCTCATCATGTCCCGTTTCTCATATGTCCCGTTTCTCATATGTCCCGTTTCTCATCATGTTCTCATCATGTCCCGTTTCTCATTATGTCCGTTTCTCATGTCTGTTTCTCATCATGTCCCTTTCTCATATGTCCCGTTTCTCATATGTCCCGTTTCTCATCATGTCCGTTTCTCATCATTCCCGTTTCTCATATGTCCCGTTTCTCATCATGTCCCGTTTCTCATCATGTTCCCTTTTCTCATATGTCCCGTTTCTCATCATGTTCTCATCATGTCCCGTTTCTCATCATGTCCCGTTTCTCATTATGTCCCTTTCTCATCATGTCTTGTTTCTCATCATTCCCTTTCTCATCATGTCCCGTTCTCATCAGTCCCGTTCTCATCATGTCCGTTCTCATTATGTCCCGTTTCTCATCATGTCTTGTTTCTCATCATTTCCGTTTCTCATCATGTCTGTTTCTCATCATGTTCTCATCATGTCCCGTTTTCATATGTCTTTCTCATATGTCCCGTTTCTCATCATGTCGTTTCTCATCATGTCCCGTTTCTCATCATGTCCTCGTTTCTCATCATGTCCCGTTTCTCATCATGTCCCGTTTCTCATTATGTCCCGTTTCTCATCAGTCTTGTTCTCATATCCCGTTTCTCATCATGTCCCGTTTCTCATCATGTCCCGTTTCTCATCATGTCCCGTTTCTCATCATGTCCCGTTTCTCATCATGTCCCGTTTCTCATCATGTCCCGTTTCTCATCATGTCCCGTTTCTCATTATGTCCCGTTTCTCATCATGTCCCGTTTCTCATCATGTTCTCATCATGTCCCGTTTCTCATTATGTCCCGTTTCTCATCATGTTCTCATCATGTCCCGTTTCTCATCATGTTCTCATCATGTCCCGTTTCTCATTATGTCTCGTTTCTCATCATGTTCTCATCATGTCCCGTTTCTCATTATGTCCCGTTTCTCATCATGTCCCGTTTCTCATCATGTTCTCATCATGTCCCGTTTCTCATTATGTCCCGTTTCTCATCATGTTCTCATCATGTCCCGTTTCTCATCATGTTCTCATCATGTCCCGTTTCTCATTATGTCTCGTTTCTCATCATGTTCTCATCATGTCCCGTTTCTCATCATGTCCCGTTTCTCATCATGTCCCGTTTCTCATCATGTCCCGTTTCTCATCATGTCCCGTTTCTCATTATGTCCCGTTTCTCATCATGTCTTGTTTCTCATCATTTCCCGTTTCTCATCATGTCCCGTTTCTCATCATGTCTCGTTTCTCATCATGTCCCGTTTCTCATCATGTCCCGTTTCTCATCATGTCCCGTTTCTCATTATGTCCCGTTTCTCATCATGTCTTGTTTCTCATCATTTCCCGTTTCTCATCATGTCTCGTTTCTCATCATGTCTCGTTTCTCATCATGTCCCGTTTCTCATCATGTCTTGTTTCTCATCATGTTCTCATCATGTCCCGTTTCTCATTATGTCCCGTTTCTCATCATGTCTTGTTTCTCATCATGTCCCGTTTCTCATCATGTCCCGTTTCTCATCATGTCTTGTTTCTCATGTCCCGTTTCTCATCAGTCAGGCTGCAGGGAGTCGAGCTGCTTCGGTTCAGACTATTTACTGCAGTATTTTCTACCAGCCGTCAGTTTAACTCCGTTTGAAAACAAATAACACTGAGGAAACGGTTAGCCTGAGTTTTTAGTATTTTATTTTGAAAGGCCAGAGGACCATTAGTGTCTCTCCACTGCAGCTATGGCCGCCTGTCTCTGGACCAGCAAGATGGCCGCCATCGCACTGCGCCTCCAACTTCTAATTGGACATTTGTAATTGGACAGTCGTATGTCACTTATGAAAACGTGAAAACATTGTGAGCTGTTAAACCTCAGACCAGGAAACGACCTGCAACATTTTTCTAACACCAACATTGGTTTGTTTTAGATTAAAGACAGAATGAGGACCTTCTTCTTTCCCAGATCCTCGTCCATCAGCAAACATTTAGTGAAGCTTTTATTCTGGCACATTATTTCTAACATTTCCTACATGGTAGAATCTATTTCCAGGTGTTTGTCTGAACTAATTTCCATCTATTAGTATTTACACGTTTTTGTATATGCAATATATTGTATATTTATCCAAGATATTGTATATTTTAAATTACCTTTTTTCTATGCTTGTTCATGACATACCGGATTATAATTTTATGCTGATGCTATTCATAAAAACTTAAAGGGTTTGAGCGTCTTTAACCCAGAGCAGATTAAAGGTGGTAAAAATAAAATAAAAATGGACGGACTAGCCCTTTAGAAATGTACTGAATGCTGCCTTTAGCAGCCATTAGCTTGTAGCTTCAGATGCTAAACAAAGTCTGTGACCCGTTCCGTGACCTTTGACCTGGGGGGGGGGGGGGGGGGTTGAGCACCTGCTCCTTTTGCTCCGCCCCCAAAATGCCCTTTTGGTCAATTTATTTATTATTTCCTGAGCTCTGACACATAACAGGTACTAAAGTTATTTGGGTTTTTGTTTTTGTATTTTTCAAACAAACAACATAAGCCCCCCGGTGACCTTGTTACCTTTGACCTTTAACCCCTGACCCAGTTGCTCTGAACTGGGTCAGGGGTTAAAGGTCCCATCCATCAATAACTCACTGAACTACATGATGGATGTAATAAAAGTGACAGGAAATAAAGGCTTTAAGTTTAGGCTTCACAGACCGTGGAGTTAAATTTCCCCCAATTATTTAATGGAAAAAATAACTAAAGTCAGTTAAATTAAATTAAATCTAATCAAAACTTTTGGAATTGTAATAATTCCTTTTGAAATAAATTTAGTTTAAAAGACTTTTAAATAACTGATTTTTACCAAAGATAAACTTTTATTTGCTCACATCAGAAATGTGTTGTGATTTTAGGCTCCGCCCACAACGTCACGCGAGAATCACAAGCAAAACTTTGAGTATCAAGGTTTAGGATCGATATTTGCTTTTTTCTGCAGGTCCACCTTAAAGTTTGCTGCAGCTCCTGATTGGACCGTCTTCATCTCCACTGCAGCAAACAGGAAGTTCTGTTTATAAACAGGAAGTTCTGTTTATAGATCAGTTTATATTTCTAACTCTGTAAAGACTAAATATGTCTGCTGGTCCAGCTCTGATTTACATGTCCTGATAATTCCTGGTTTGAAACTTTCCTATAACCAAACTGACCTGCAGAAAGAAATGACAGATAAAACATCTGACAGTGTTATGGTCTCCATGGAGACGATCCTTAGCTTTGACTGTTTCTCAGTTTGTAATGTATCATTGTTTATTAAACTGAAAGCCGTTTGTTCATATTCTGTCCTATAATGTGGTTAGATGGGCCTTTTATTGAGCTCCTGCCCCTTTATGGCCTCTGCACGGCCCTGTCGCTCCGTGACCTATGACCCTCCGTGACCTACGACCCCTCCGTGTATTCAGCTCTGTCTCCAGACTGGTATCTTTCCCTTAGAGGATTTTCTGTCGTTACGGCGCCTCCTGCAGGTCAGGAGGGGAAACTGCAGTAGAGGATGAAGCCGCACTTTTCAGAGGTTCCTACCTGTCCAGGTGAATTGTGTCACTTTTCAGAGGTTCCTACCTGTCCAGGTGAAAAGCTGCGATCTCGGCGTTGTGTCTCTCAAAGTCAGAGAAGTAGAAGAAGTCAGGCGGGGTTTCCTGCTCCCGGGTCTGTCTGCAGGGGCAGAGAGAAACAAGATGGAGGCCATGAGACACAGACACCTGCTGGGAGACGACCAGAACCGGGTCGGACCAAACCGGGTCCAACAGAACCAGAGGAGCAGATGCTGGCCAACAGCTGGAGGAGGAGGAAGAGGAGGCCCACATTGCGTCCTCCTCCTCTCCTCCTCCTCCCTCCTCTTCCTCCTCCTCCTCTTCCTCCTCCTTCCTCCTCCTCCTCTTCCTCCTCCTCTCCTCCTCCTCCTCCTCCTCCTCCTCTCCTCCCTCTCTCCTCCCCTCTTCCTCCTCCTCCCTCTTCCTCCTCCTCCTCCTCCTCTCCTCCTCCTTCTCCTCTCCTCCTCCTCTCCTCCTCCTCTTCCTCCTCCTCTTCCTCTCTCCTCCTCCTCTCCTCTTCCTCCTCCTCTTCTCTCCTCCTCCTCCTCTCCTCTTCCTCCTCCTCTCTCCTCTCTCTCCTCCTCTTCCTCCTCCTCTTCCTCCTCCTCCTCTTCCTCCTCCTCTTCTCCTCCTCTTCCTCCTCCTCCTCCTCTTCCTCCTCCTCCTCTTCCTCCTCCTCCTCTTCCTCTCTCCTCCTCTTCCTCCTCCTCCTCTTCCTCCTCCTCCTCTTCCTCCTCCTCCTCTTCCTCCCTCCTCTTCCTCCTCCTCTCCTCTCTTCCTCCTCTCTCCTCCTCCTCTTCCTCTCCTCCTCTTCCTCCTCTTCCTCCTCCTCTCCTCTCTCCTCCTCCTCTCCTCCTCTCCTCCTTCCTCCTCCTCCTCCTCCTCTTCCTCCTTTCCTCCTTCCTCCCTCCTCCTCTTCCTCCTCCTCTTCCTCTTCCTCCTCCTCTTCCTCTTCCTCCTCCTCTTCCTCCTCCTCTTCCTCCTCTTCCTCTTCCTCCTCCTCTCTCCTCTCTCCTCTTCCTCTCTCCTCCTCCTCTCCTCCTCCTCCTCCTCCCTCCTCCTCTCCTCCTCCTCCTCTCCTCCTCTTCCTCTCTCCTCTTCCTCCTCCTCTTCCTCCTCCTCCTCCTCTTCCTCCTCCTCCTCCTCCTCTTCCTCCTCCTCTTCCTCAGGTGAACTGAGCATGTGCAGAACATGTTTCTTGGTTCCGTCTGCACACAAACTCACAGCGGCCATCTTGGAAATTACCTAAGGAAACACTTCCTGTTTCTCTCTGTAGTTTTAGGAATAAAGTTGTTGATGCTGATTTGTTCCCCTTTCATTTTCTACATTTATTAAACGTAAATATATTTCAGTTATTGTTTGTGTTCATTATAAAAACAGTAAATTCTGTTTGAATATTTCATCAGATCTATAAAGACACGTCATTTTCTGTCAAACGAATGAAAAGTTATGTGAGAAAAGGGAAGAAAAAAGTGAGATGAGGAGAAAGAAGAAGAGATGGAAGAAACAGAGAGAAAGAGAAGGAAAGAGAGAAACAAAGTGGAAAAGAAAAAGAGAGAGAGGAGAGAGAAAGTGAAGAAGGAAACGAAAGAAGAGAAGAAACAGAGAGAGAGGAGTGGCATGTAGAGATGAGGAGCTTCGTGCTGCAGATTCAGTTCAGTAAAGTGCAGATTCAGTTTCATAGAATGGAAACAGGAAGAAGCTGAAACTGCTTCTAGCTAGTGCGCTATCGCACAGCTAGCTGCTGCTGGAAGTTAGAAAAGCAGTGATAATGATCATCTGGTTAGTTTTAGCCTGAAGCTTAGCAAACTCTCCAGAACAGCTGCTGAGTTTCTCTGGAAACATCTGGAAAGTGAAAATGTCGTCAGCTCAGCCTGAAAGACGTCAGACAGTAAAACTCCAGCCTGAGGTTTTAATGAGGCTGTAGCCTTCAGACGTGTGTGTGTGTGTGTGTGTGTGTGTGTGTGCTTCACAGGCTAGAAGTGTGGCGGCCATCTTGGTCTTCATCTTCCTCACGCCATCAGTCCCTGATGGCGCAGAGACAGCTAGCTGCTAGCTTAACTCATTCTGCCTGTCTCTCTGCGGCGCATTAGCGCACACACACACACACACACAAACACACACACAAACACACAGACAAAAGTTTGCCGTGAAAATGTGAAAACTCCAAATGTGTCTCAGGAGAGACCTGGGTCCAGTCCAGCCCAGTCCAGTCCAGTGTCTCTGGTATTGTTCATTCGGCCGGACCAGGCAGGCCGGATCCGGCCCACGGGCCGTAGTTTGAGGACCACTGCTGTAGACATTAGCTCCTGTGTTCAGATGGTTTCTACTGAGCATATTATGGTATGTCTGGTGTTTGACCTGTTAGCGTTTCAAGAAGAGGTCTCAGGTATTTATGGATCTCAGTTGTTCTGAGATCCATATTCTGAAAGGACACAACCGTGATCTGTATGTAACTAATCCTGGTCATGGATCCAGGTACAAACTTCTTTACAGGTTTTACAGCAAATATTCTTTATGGACGGGCTGGACTGAAATTCAACTTTATTGGGTTTTCTGTACAATAACAATGAAGGCATCCTGATTATCTGACATTCACCTCCTTCCTGCATGTTTTATATGCAGTTAGCATGTCGCTAGCATGCTAACTGCATGCTAACAGCATGTCGCTAGCATGTGGCTCCCTACATGCTAACAGCATGTCTCTAGCATGTTGCTCCCTACATGCTAACAGCATGTCGCTAGCATGTTGCTCCCTACATGCTAACAGCATGTCGCTAGCATGTTGCTCCCTACATGCTAACAGCATGTCGCTAGCATGTTGCTCCCTACATGCTAACAGCATGTCGCTAGCATGTTGCTCCCTACATGCTAACAGCATGTCGCTAGCATGTTGCTCCCTACATGCTAACAGCAACAACATTCTGGTCATATTTTGCTCTCTACGCTGCGGTTAATGATGTGGTTGTCATGGCAACGGGTCTGCGCGCTGACACAGAAAGGAGGAAAAGCAGAATATAAATGGTTTAAAGTTATTTTACTGTTTAAATCCTCATTACTCTGCAGCTGCTGTCATTTTTAAACCTTTAATAAATGACAAAAACGGGACTAATTGCCTCAGTTGTTTAAGTATTTAATCATCAAATAGGATGACATATTTCATAAAGTATATAAAGTATATGAATCATGGTTTGTTACATTTGGACAAACTAATAAAATTAACAGCAGCAATTGTGTAATTATTCACCAATATAAAAGAGTAATTTGCTTAGTCCATCTTGATAGAAACAAACTTGATAGATTTATATCCAGGGAGAATATTTTCAATCAGCAGCTTTAATCTGAGCCACGTTTCTAGAGACCCGGTAAGAAATAAAGGATCATGAAGTGATTCCTGCTCATCCTGGTTTAGTGGACAGACTCAGTCATGGAGCGTCGTTAGCGGCTAACAGGTCATGAATTGTTGCTTTTGGTGAAGAAAGAAGCTGCGCTGCTCTTCTTCAGAGGTTTGGTGCTACGTTCACACAGCAGATCCGATCCGACCCGGATGTGGAACTGAACCGGACCGGTTCCAAAGCGCCTGCAGTCTGAACGCTCATGTCACATTTTAAAACGTGAAACATGGAAACGCATCACATCCCAACCCGCCGCTGCAAACAGAACCGGGCCAGAACCGGGCCTGTCAGCAGAACCACATCAGAGAGGAAGGTTCTGTTCCTCCCGACCCGGTTGCAGGGGAATTTTTTCCTTTTCCACGTTTATTTAAAGCTCTTTCATATGTTTGCTGTAACTGCAGCTGCATAATTACGGACTGAGGTTTTCTGTCCTGCCTGAGTTCAGTGAAGCTCAACCTCACGCTAAAAACGCGAATCTGTGGATCTCTGGAATATTTACACAGGAAGCATCGGGCAGAACGGGGAGCATTTCACCTGCGGTGATTGACAGCAGCTGAAGCTGCTGCCAGGTCTCACGCTGAGGCTTTTTATATCCCGGCTGCTGCACAATTTCATTTAACTGCCTCAACTTGTGAGTTTCTTTAATCAATTCTAGCTTCAAATTAGCGCCGCCGCGCCGTTACAGCCTCTTTGTGCCGCCGACGCGGAGCTGCAAACTGGCTGAGTAATTAGAGCTGCAGCCTCGATGTCTGGATGAGGATTTACAGCCAAGACAATTAGACCGACTGGGCCGCTGGGGCGACACGGCGGCAGGAAACGCGTAACGGAGCGACACGCGGCGACACGCGGCGACACGCGGCGACACGGGGCGACACGGAGCGACACGCGGCGACACGCCGCGACACGCGGCGACACGGAGCGACACGCAGCGACACGAGCGACACGCAGCGACACGGAGCGAACACGGCGACAGCGCGACACGCGGCGAACACGGGAGCGACACGCGGCGACACGGAGCGACACGCGCGACACGCGGCGACACGCAGCGACACGGAGCGACACGGCGACAGCCCGGCGAAGCAGCACAGCGACACGGAGCGACACGCGGCGACACGGAGCGACACGCGGCGACACGCAGCGACACGGGCGACACGGGCGACACGGAGCGACACGCGGCGACACGCAGCGACACGGGGCGACACGGAGCGACACGCGAGCGACACGGCGGCGACACGCGGCGACACGGAGCGACAGCGCGGCGACACGGAGCGACACGCGGCGACACGCGGCGACACGCGGAGCGACACGGAGCGACACGGCGACACGCGGCGACACGGAGCGACACGCGGACACGCGCGCACGGAGCGACGGAGCGACACGGAGCGACACGCGGCGACACGGAGCGACACGCGACACGGCGACACGGAGCGACACGGCGACACGGAGCGACACGGAGCGACACGCGGCGACACGGAGCGACGGAGCGACACGGAGCGACACGCAGCGACACGGGCGACACGCGAGCGACACGGAGCGACACCGACGACACGGAGCGACACGCGGCGACACGGAGCGACACGGAGCGCACGACGACGGGCGACACGGAGCGACACGCGGCGACACGGGCGACACGGAGCGACACGCGGCGACACGGAGCGACACGGAGCGACACGCGACACGGAGCGACACGGGCGACACGCGGCGACACGGAGCGACACGCGAGCGACACGGACGAAGAGCGACACGAGCGACACGGAGCGACAGGGCGACACGGAGCGACACGGAGCGACCACGCGGCGACACGCGGCGACACGGCGACACGGCGACACACGCGCGACACGGGCGACACGGAGCGACACGCGCGACACCGCGGCGACACGGGCGACACGGAGCGACACGGGGCGACACGAGCGACACGCGGCGACACGCGGCGACACGGGCGACACGGCGACACGCGGGGACACGCGGCGCGACACGGAGCGACACGACACAGCGCGACACCGGCGACACGCGGCGACACGGGCGACACGGAGCGAACGTCCAAACATTTACTGAACGCAAATATTACAGATTACAGAGCAAAACCACAGCAAGAGAGGAGGTCAAAGGTCAGGGGGCGGGGGCGTTCTCTACTGGTCCGGCTGCAGCTCAGGGCCGGTTGGACCTCGGCTCTGCGGTTCTGGTCGGTCGTCTGGTTGGTTCTGGTCGCGTGGTGTGACGCCTGGTGTCTGATTGGTTCAGGTGCGGTTCTCGGGACGTTCTGGTCGGTTCTGTGGTCGGTTGTTCTGGTCGGTTCTGGTCGTTCTGGTCGTCTGGCGGTTTCTGGTGGTCTGGTGCGGTTCTGGGGATCGGAGTCTGGGTTCGTCGGTTCTGCGTTGGTTGGTCGGCGGTCGTGGTCGGTCGGTCTGGTTGCGTTCGTGGTCGTTCGGTGGTCTGGTTGGTCTGGTCGGTTCGCTCGGGTCGGTTCTGGTCGTTCGGTTGGTCTGGTCGGTTCGTGTTGGCGTTCGGTGGTCTGGCGTCGTGCGGAGTCTGGTTGGTTCTGGTCGGTTCTGGTCAAGGTTCGGTTGGTTCTGGTCGGTTGTTCTGGTCTGGTTCTGCGTCGGTAGTGGTTCTGGTGGTTCTGGCGTCGGTCGTGGTCTGGGGTTCTGGTCGGTTCTGTGGTTCTGGTCGGTTCTGGTTGGTTCTGGTTCGGTTCTGGTTGGTTCTGGTCGGTTCTGGTGGTTCTGGTCGGTTCTGGTTGGTTCTGGTCGGTTTCTGCGGTCTTGTTCTGGTGGTTCTGGTGTCGGTTCGGTGGTTCTGGTCGGTTCGGTTGGTTCTGGTCGGTTCTGGTCGGGTTGTCTGGTTTGGCTCGGTTTCTGGTCGGTGTTCTGGGGTCTGGCGGTTCTGTTTGGCGTTCTGGTGTGGTTCTGGTCGGTTCTGGTCGGATTGTGTTCTGGTTGGTTCTGGTCGGTGTTCTGGTTGGTTCTGGTCGGTTTGGTCGGTTGTCTGTGGTTCTGGTTGGTTCTGGTCGGTTCTGGTTGGTTCTGGTCGGTTCTGGTGTTGTTTTGGTCGGTTTCTGGTCTGGTTGTTTGGTTCTGGTCGGTTCTGGTCGGTTTGGTTTGGTTCTGGTCTGTTCTGGTTGGTTCTGGTCGGTTCTGGTTGGTTTCTGGTCGGTTTCTGGTTGGTTCTGGTCGGTTTGGTTGGTTCTGGTCGGTTCTGGTCGGTTTGTTGGTTCTGGTCGGTTCTGGTCGGTTTGTTTGGTTCTGGTCTGTTCTGGTTGGTTCTGGTTGGTTCTGGTCGTTCTGGTTGGTTCTGGTCGGTTCTGGTGGTTCTGGTTGGTTCTGGTCGGTTCTGGTCGGTTTGTGTTGGTTCTGGTCGTTCTGTTTGTTCTGGTTGGTTCTGGTCTGGTTCTGGTCGGTTGTTGGTTCTGGTCGGTTCGGGTCGTTGTTGGTTCTGGTCTGGTTCTGGTTGGTTCTGGTTGGTTCTGGTTCTGGTTCTGGTTGGTTCTGGTCGGTTGTTTTGGTTCTGGTTGGTTCTGGTCGGTTCTGGTCGGTTTGTTTGGTTTCTGGTTGGTTCTGGTCGTTTCTGGTGGGTTTGTTTGGTTCTGGTCGGTTCTGTCGGTTCTGGTGTTCTGGTCGGTTCTGGTCGTGTTCTGGTGGTTCTGTTTGGTTCTGGTTGGTTCTGGTCGGTTTGTTCTGTGGTTCTGGTTGGTTTCTGGTCGGTTGTTTGGTTCTGGTCGGTTCTGGTCGGTTGTTTGGTTCTGGTTGGTTCTGGTCGGTTCTGGTGGGTTGTTTGGTTCTGGTCGGTTCTGGTTGGTTCTGGTCGGTTGTTTGGTTCTGGTTGGTTCTGGTCGGTTCTGGTCGGTTCTGGTCGGTTGTTTGGTTCTGGTCGGTTCTGGTCGGTTCTGGTCGGTTGTTTGGTTCTGGTTGGTTCTGGTCGGTTCTGGTCGGTTCTGGTTGGTTCTGGTCGGTTGTTTGGTTCTGGTCGGTTCTGGTCGGTTGTTTGGTTCTGGTCTGTTCTGGTTGGTTCTGGTTGGTTCTGGTCGGTTCTGGTTGGTTCTGGTCGGTTCTGGTCGGTGTTGTTCTGGTTGGTTCTGGTTCGGTTCTGGTCTGTCTGGTTGTGTTTGGTTCTGGTTGGTTCTGGTCTGTTCTGGTTGGTTGTTTGGTTCTGGTTGGTTCTGGTCAGTTCTGGTCGGTTTGTTTGGTCTTGGTTGGTTCTGGTCGGTTCTGGTCGGTTCTGGTCGGTTGTTTGGTTCTGGTCTGGTTCTGGTCGGTTCTGGTCGGTTGTTTGGTCGGTTCTGGTTGGTTCTGTCGGTTCTGGTCGGTTCTGGTTGGTTGTGGTCGGTTGTTTGGTTCTGGTCGGTTCTGGTCGGTTGTTTGGTTCTGGTCTGTTCTGGTTGGTTCTGGTTGGTTCTGGTCGGTTCTGGTTGGTTCTGGTCGGTTCTGGTCGGTTGTTTGGTTCTGGTTGGTTCTGGTCGGTTTCTGGTTGGTTCTGGTCGGTTCTGGTCTGTTCTGGTTGGTTGTTTGGTTCTGTTGGTTCTGTCGGTTTTTGGTTCTGGTCGGTTCTGGTCGGTTGTTTGGTTCTGGTTGGTTCTGGTCGTTCTGGTCTGTTCTGTTGGTTGTTTGGTTCTGGTTGGTTCTGGTCGGTTCTGGTCGGTTGTTTGGTTCTGGTCGTTCTGGTCTGTTCTGGTTGGTTGTTTGGTTCGTTGGTTCTGGTCGGTTCTGGTCGGTTTGTTCTGTCGTTCTGGTCTGTTCTGGTTGGTTGTTTGGTTCTGTTGTTTGGTCGTTCTGGTCGGTTGTTTGTTCGGTTGGTTCTGGGTTGTTTGGTCTGGTTGTTCTGGTCGGTCTGTCGTTGTTTGGTTCTGGTCGGCTGACAGAAGCTCATCAGATTCTTTCACCAGACAAACAAACTCACCCAGTTAACAGTTTATAAGGAGCAGCTGGAAGGTTTCATGGAGGGAAAACATGTTTTATGAGACGAGAAACAATAAAGAGCAAATTAACATTTTGCAGCTGAGACAGACGGCAGGCCACGCCCCTTTCCTCCAGCCAATCAGGCGCTGTGTCTGTTGCGGACGAGGAGGATGGAGTGATGAAGAGCGTAAAAATAAAACGAGACAAAAACATGCTGAAATATCCAGGAACCGTTTACAGGATGGAAACGGAAATTAAAAGTTACAAAGAAGGAATTTCCTGGAGACTTCATGACAAATACAGTCGGATCTATATGTGTACATCTATACCTGCACTGTAAATATCACCATATTTAGGTTTTTAATCTCATTCATGTAACAATAAATCACAAGCTGTCGGGTTGCCTAGCCTAGCCTAGCCTAGCCCAGCCAAGCCTAGCCTAGCCAAGCCTAGCCTAGCCCAGCCTAGCCTAGCCTAGCCCAGCCACCTAGCCTAGCCTAGCCCAGCCTAGCCTAGCTCCAGCCCCCCAGCCTAGCCTAGCCCAGCCTAGCCTAGCCCAGCCCAGCCTAGCCTAGCCTAGCCCAGCCTAGCCTAGCCCAGCCCAGCCAGCCTAGCCTAGCCTAGCCCAGCAGCCAGCCAAGCCTAGCCTAGCCTAGCCTAGCCCACCCAGCCTAGCTAGCCTACCCAGCCAAGCCTAGCCCAGCCAAGCCTAGCCTAGCCTAGCCTAGCCCAGCCCACCTAGCCTAGCCTAGCCAGCCCAGCCTAGCCTAGCCAGCCTAGCCTAGCCTAGCCTAGCCTAGCCTAGCCTAGCCCAGCCTAGCCTAGCCTAGCCCAGCCAAGCCTAGCCTAGCCCAGCCAAGCTAGCCTAGCCTAGCCTAGCCTAGCCTAGCCCAGCCAGCCTAGCCTAGCCTAGCCCAGCCAAGCCTAGCCTAGCCCAGCCAAGCCTAGCCTAGCCTAGCCTAGCCTAGCCTAGCCTAGCCTAGCCCAGCCCAGTCCAGCTCTAAACTCTAAGGTCCTGCTGATCCAACACTGCTGAGCTTCATGGTTTGTACTTTGGGTTCCTGACCTGCTCATGGTCAGCCGAGGCTCCAAAGCTCATATTTGAGCAGATGCTGTGTAAACATGATAAATGGGAAGCCGCTCGGCCCGGTTCGGCCCGGTTCGGCCCGGTTCGGCCCGGTCCGTCAGGACAGCCAGATCCAGATTCTCCTGCCTCCGAACCAGAACAAGATTCAGAAAATAACTTGAGGAGTTTGAATCTCAGCATCTTTAAACTGCTGCATTTCTGCTTTCATGGCTGAAAACAGACAATTCACTAAAGAACAGAAAAGCATCAGGTTTAGATCAATTTACCGAGATAATCGTCAACTAAATTAGTACTAGAGAATCCGCATTGACGTCACCGGATACGACGTTTTCGTCGCTCGGCGCCATCTTTGGTGTCCACAGACCAAAACTAACTATTCAGAACATCACCGGTGTTTTTATTGCGTTACCGGCCCAGTGAAGCTGTTTTCTAGGTGGATCCTGGATATTCGAGCTCCGCGGAGTTAAGGGACGTTCAGCTCAAGGCTGATCCGATTTATTAACACTAATTTCGGCCAGTTGTTCTTTACTGGTCCCTCCTGAAGCCTCGGAGTTTCACAGCTGCTGTCAATTCCAACTCCTGTAAATAAATGCCTTGTCTTTGACCAACTGATACAAAAAAGTGGACATTCATGCTATTACACGAGACACATTATCCTCTATTAACATTTTAAGTCATATTCAATCATTTTAATATTAAATGTTTTCTTCAGTAGCTTCCAAGTCGTGTCCCATTAACTCAATATGTGTGAAATTGTTCTACTATAGATGAGACACATTCACCCTTTATTACATTTTAACACTTTTTATATATTTTTAGTATTGCTGTAGTCAAAATTTTTTATTTTCTTAAATAGTGTTTAGCTTTTTTGTGAGTGTGAGTGTGGACTGGAAATCGGCAGCAGAGTCGTTGAACGAGTTGCTGCTGCTCCAACATGCTGCAGCAGCTGCAGCGATAGCATCTACCTGAGGGCTGAGCGATGCTATCGCTGGGGGGGGGGGGTTGGGCTCCGGTTCTGTTTGGACCACAGCTTGACACTAAGTTCCCTCCCCAACTAGTTGCTGCTGGAGCTGAAGCAGCTGCTGCCTTCAGTCCGTCTCTAATGGCCCTGAAGCTAACGGCAGCTAGAAAGGTTAAAGGTCACCAGGCAAATCCCTCTGCTGACTGTTGTTCTATTTACACCTGGAACCAAAGTTCACATTGTAGTTTCCTCCGCTTGGATTTGGATCCAGAACCAGAACCAGAACCAGAATCAGAACCAGAACCAGAATCAGACCAGAATCAGAACCAGAACCTGAACCAGAATCAGAACCAAACCTGAACCAGAATCAGAACCAGAACCTGAACCAGAACCAGAACCAGAACCTGAATCAGAACCAGAATCAGAACCAGAACCAGAACCAGAACCAGAACCTGAATCAGAACCAGAACCTGAACCAGAACCAGAACCAGAACCAGAACCAGAACCTGAATCAGAACCAGAATCAGAACCAGAACCAGAACCAGAACCAGAATCAGAACCAGAACCTGAATCAGAACCAGAATCAGAACCAGAACCAGAACCTGAATCAGAACCAGAACCTGAACCAGAACCAGAACCAGAACCAGAACCAGAACCTGAATCAGAACCAGAATCAGAACAGAACCTGAATCAGAACCAGAACCAGAACCAGAACCTGAATCAGAACCAGAACCAGAACCAGAACCAGAATCAGAACCAGAACCTGAATCAGAACCAGAATCAGAACCAGAACCTGAACCAGAACCAGAACCAGAACCAGAACCTGAACCAGAACCAGAACCAGAACCTGAGGTCGTCACAGAGCTGATCAGCATTCTGACTTTGCAGAAGCCAAACATGAAAACTGGGTCAAAGGTCATCAGCAGGCAGTCAGCTCAGCTAGCTGACAGCCAGAACCCGACCAGAACCCGACCAGGTCAGGACACTCAGCGGTTCTAGGCTGAATCGTCGGTTCTGATCTTATGGGCTCAGCTGAATGCAGGTGAACCAGCTGACTCATCATTCCTGAACGGTTCCTGTTTTTCAGATAGAGTGAGACCTCTCTGCTGCATGAGGCGTCTGATTTACCTGGATGGGAAGACGGAGCCTCATCAGCTGCTGGTTGCTAGGAAACGATGAGGTCACCTCAGAGGTGGAGCCACACAAAGGCCAGACAGGCGCTGACTTGGACTAGACCGGCTAATGCTAATGCTAGCTGCAGGTGGGATGGAGCAAACTGACTCATGGTCGCATCACTCAAACAGGAAGAACTGATTCTACTTCCTGATCGAAAACCTTCTAGAGGCAGAAGCAGGAGAAACGACAGACGAGTCGATAACCAGCGAGACCAAAGATGGCCGACGACCGAGACGATCATCACATGCTATAGTTAGCATGAGGCTGAGAGGAGACGAAAGGCTGAACTCTGACCTCCAGCCAGCAAAGCTTTGAACAAATTCAAAATAAAAGGTTTCAGGCTGTTTCCCTCCTGACTGACTCCGTTCTGCTGGTTTCCTCCGAGTCAGACAACCTGCTGCCTCCTGCCCTCCAGGCTCCGCCCCTCCAGGCTCCGCCCCCACAGCTCCACCCCTCAGGCTCCGCCCCTCCAGGCTGCCCCCTCCAGGCTCCGCCCCTCAGGCTCCGCCCCCTCCAGGCTCCACCCCTCCAGGCTCGCCCTCCAGCTGCCCCTCCAGGCTCCGCCCCTCAGCTCCGCCCTCAGGCCCGCCCCTCAGGCTCCGCCCCTACAGGCTCCGCCCCCCAGGCTCCACCCCTCCAGGCTCCGCCCTCAGCTGCCCCTCCAGGCTCCGCCCCTCAGGCTCCGCCCCTCCAGGCGCCGCCCCTCAGGCTCCGCCCCTACAGGCTCCGCCCCCTCCAGGCTCCACCCTCCGGTCCGCCCCTACAGGCTCCACCCTCCAGGCTCCGCCCCCACATGCTCCCCCCCCAGGCTCCGCCCCCCAGCTGCCAAGCTCAGACATAGTAGCTCCACCCCTCCTGGCCTCACTAGTACAATTCCTGTCCAGGCTCCGCCCCTCCCGCTCCGACATGTACCTGTCGCTAGTGACATGTTAGCCTGTCGCTAGTGACATGTTAGCTGTCCACCTCAGTGACATGTTAGCCTGTCCCTCAGTGACATGTAGCCTCGCTAGCATAGCCTGTCCTATACAGTGCTTCGCTAGTGACAGTCCGTCACTACGTAGCGTCAGCTGACCTGAAGGACTAACGTGTAACTGGAGAACACTGGAGGACCTCATCGTTTTTAACAGTAATCAGGATAGCTCAGCAGCCCAACACTGGGTCCTGGAGACATTTTAGTTCTCTGGATCGTGATGACATGAAAGCTTGTTCACGTAGTGAGAGAGACGAACATGCTAGGCCCATGTTAGTGCCCAAGGTTATACTAACTTAGAAGGTCAGGGGTGACATGTAGCCATGTCAAAATGCCCCGCGTGCATATTGCCTGTCGCAGACATGTCTCGCCCCTGTGACAGTTAGCCCAGTCGCTATACCCATAGCCTGGACGCTAGGACTCCGCGCTCACTGTAGCCGCTCCGCCCTAGGACCAGGCTCCGCCCCTACCGAGCTCCGCCTGGAGCCCGAGGACTCGCCCTGGAGCACACTCCGCCTGACAGGCCCTTTTTCCCTACCTCGTCCTCTGTGAATCCCTGAATCAGGCTAGCCCGGAGCCACTGGTCCCTGGAGCCACTTGCTGCCGTGCAGTTAACTAAAAGTCAGTCAATCAGCACATTCAAAAAATCCCGATGACTAGGCTCCCGACAGGCTCCCACGCTCCGCCTGACAGCCGCCCTGGACCCGCTCGCCCTGAGCCAGCTCCGCCCTGGAGCCAGGTCCGCCCCTGGAGCCAGGCTCCGCCCTGGAGCCAGCTCCGCCCCTGAGCGCCCCCTGGGCCTGACCAGGCGACATGGCGTCTGCCGTTAGTTGTGGAAGGTCATGATGAGCTTCAGCTGCGTCCCCCAACTTCATGGCTGGAAACACAACAAGTTGATCAGTTTGGACCCAACGAGCCAAAACAATCAGATCCGGTTCTACAGCCCAACCAGAACCAGGAGGATCTGAGGGCCCAAGACTGACTGGTTAGCTGAACCGGTTAGCCTGAGAGGTCAGAGGTCGCGTGACTCACCCACGCTGGTGATGCTCTGGGTCAGCAGGTCCCTGAGCAGCGCCTCCACCACTGGGCTGCGTCGGCCGTACAGCTCGTAGCGGTTGATCCCGATGTGGAAGCGCAGCCAGTTGGGGGTCGACTCGGCCGGCGGCTCGGCGGCGGCGGCGGCCGAGTCGACGGTCCTGGATGAGGAACAGGAAGGTCAAATACCGGGACAGGAACAGGAAGCAGGACATTACCAGCACCGAAAGAGAAAATCCAACTTCTAGTTCTGATAGTCGCTGTAAACGTGTCAGACAAGCTAACAAACGAACCTCAGTTATTAGAACCGACAGAAAAACATCAACATGTAGGTGAAAATCAACTGGGTCGTCATGGAAACGCACTAACACGGAAAATCTGGGTTATGTGTAGATTTACCATCAGAAATGGGGATTAGCTCCCCCTGTGGCCGAGTGATGGTACTGCTAATCAATGCTACATGTTTCTCTAAAGCAGAAACTGCTCTAAAGCCACCAACAGCCAGAGGTCAGAGGTCAGTCCCTCTGACATCAGGAAACAGGAAGAGAACAAGCTGGATCAACAAGACGTATCAAAACATACAGGAGGGCCGCTAGCATTAGCATTAGCATTAGCATTAGCACAAAGGTCCAGCAAAATCCTCCGTCTGTAAAAATCCTTGATAGACGTCAGCAAAGCGTCACGTAGATCTTCAGGACCAGAATTTGCCTGATTTCGGTGAAGATGTTTATATTCAGTTAGCCGAGCGCTAAATTAGCGTCGACATCCTGAACTTCAGGGATACTTTAATACTGCTGGACGTCTAAGTTCATGTCTTTAGAGCTTTTCTTTGTTTCCATCATAAACTTGAGCAGCTTTTAAATAACAACTGATGATTAATAAACTGTCTTCAGTTTTTAACATGAAATTTTAATAAAAGTATGAAAACAGAGACTTTAGGGGGAAAATGTTTTATTCACTACAATGTGGAATTTAGAAAAATAAAATGTAAAAGCAGAAAAATTAACATAAAATATCTGATTATCGAGTCATATGATAGATTATAATATCTACTATAGAACCATAAGATGCTCTTACAAACTGAAAGGAACTGAATTACTGAGCTCTAAGAAAAACACTATGATTGGACTGATTGTGCAGGAAAAGGTTGTGAGATGAAATAAAACGTTTTAAAACCTCCCAGAATGCATCAGTGCTCACCACGCCTGGTCCTCCGCTCTGTGGTCCAACCTGAGGTCCGTGTTCACGTTGAACAGCGTGTCGTCCTCCGTCAGCGGCGGCACAGATCGTCTATAGAGGGGATGCTCGAACAGGAGCGCCAGCCTCGAACCCCGGGCCGGACCGAACCGGGCCGCCGCCGGACCCTGGAGGAAGAACCTGCCCCTGTCGGCCCGCGGGCCCGGCGGCTCCGGGGCCCGCGCCCCGTCCACCGGGAGCCGGTCCAGGGCTCGGGAGGACGCGTTGGACCCGGGCTCGCTGCTGAAGTCCTGCAGGATCCGCAGCGTGTGCTTGTCGGGCCGGCCCGGTTCGGCCCAGCCCGGTTCGGCCCAGCCGCGCTCCGGAGCCCGGGCCGGGCCGGGCGGGCAGGAGCAGCCGGAGCCCCGGCGCTCCAGCCTGGGCAGCAGGTCCACCATGATGTGCATGGAGCAGGAAACCAGGAACACGGTGAGGATCAGGACTCGGAACCGGCGCAGCGGGACCATCTTCAGGTGGGTCGGGTCGCTGAGGAAGAGGAGGAACCAGAGGAAGAGGACATCGCTGCAGATGTGGATCAGAGCCGCCAGCGGGTCGGAACCATCTCCACTGGCCGCCTTCACAGCCCGGGTTCGGCTCGGTTCGGACCGGCGGTCCCAGCGCCTCCACCCGGCCCTGTTCGTGGATCAGCAGGAAACACGCAGCTGGACCCTCGGTCCCGTCGGGTCCCGTCCGGACCTGCAGCGTCCCGCTCCGGTCCAGAAGCCAAACAGGAAGCGGAGCGGTCCGGTCCGGTTCTGGAGGAGAAACGTCACCTTAGAGTGGAAAGTCCCCGGAAATCAGAGCCGCCCTCCACGTCCCGTGGAAAGACGCGGCCCACGCCGCTGCGGCTGGAGAGCAGAACCAGAACCGAGTCAGGGAGAGGGAGGACGAGGAGAGAACGAGGGAGGAGGAAGGACGACGAGAGACGACGAAACGACGATGGGGGTCCGGGGGTAAACATGAGGATGAAGCTGGGCTGGAACCTTTAACGCAGCGTCACGGCGCAGATTGGAGAGAGAGAGAGAGAGAGAGAGGGAGGAGGGAGAGAGAGAGAGAGAGAGAGAGGGAGGGAGAGGGAGGAGAGAGAGAGAGAGAGAGGAGAGGAGGAGAGAGAGAGAGAGAGGGAGGGAGAGAGGAGGGAGAGAGAGAGAGAAAGGGAGGGGAGAGAGAGAGAGAGAGAGGGAGAGGGGGAGGGAGGGAGAGAGAGAGGGAGGGAAGAGAGAGGAGAGAGAGAGAGAGAGAGAGAGAGAGGAGAGAGGCAGGGAGGGAGGGAGGGAGAGACAGATCCCTCTTCTCCGCCAGGTGGCGCCTTTCTGCTTCAACCTGCATGATGCATCTTTTCTTCATCCACTTTTCCCAGCAGAACTAATGTGGAAGTTTCCATCAACTCCTAGAGTTGAATCAACACTTGGAAAGTGTCTCTATTGGTCCTCCACTCTGGACGGTGTAAAGTTACAAAGTGTTATTTGTGATGGAGTTGAATCAACACTCACAGTATTAAACACATCAGTGTTGACTTACTCCTGGTGTATTTTGTCAAAAGTTAACACTACAAACATGTTAATGTAACACTGAACGGTGTAAAGTATCAACATAGAAATCAGAGTTTTAAAATACTTCTGGCAGGGTGAGCTGTGGCGGTGCAGGGGTTAATCACAGCCCACATATGGAGGCTCTAGTTTTCACTGTTGGCTCTTCCTCCTTCTCTCATTATTCACTTTGTTTGTCAATTTACTACCAAATAAAAGCCACTAGAGCAATTTAAACCCTTTTCAGGATCTACTGGCCATCAATAATCCCCAGATTCATTTTAAGACATTAGATGGTCCAAAAACACCAGCACCATTCACAGAATATAATCTACTTTTATTTCAAAACATCAAACACTGACAGCAAACAAAGGTCTTTCAGTGCAAAGGTCTTCTTTGCACTGAAGGTGAACCTTTGAAAGTTCATTGGAAGCAGCCGTGGATGTTCTTGTGATCACTGATGGTGAAGTGTCAATATGAAGGAGGAAGACTTTCAGCCTGGAAGGAAAAACAGGAAATATAGCAGAAACATTAAGATAATAAATAAATATTTTAAAAAGAAGTGTGAGCAAAACTAATGAGACTCACCAGTGTGCGTCACCATCAGTCACTCACATCACTCTGACCACCTGGTTTAAAGACAAAGCATAGAAAAGTCAGAAATAATTACTAAAGAAATTAGTCAGCTAATAGAAACATTCTGGACAGCATTAAAAGTCGTACTAACCTGTGAAGAAATGTGTTACTGTTGGTGTTAATTTAGAAATCAACACTGGGCTGGTTTAATTTAACTCTTTAGGGAAACTAACACTCATGTTGTTGAATTACACTCAACAAGTGTTGAATTTCTGCTTTTCTGAAGAGCCAAAGAGGAGATGGAGACTCTGAACTTTACCAGAGGAACCAACCTCTACTTCCTGCTAGCAACCTCGACTTTTAACACTGGAAATCTAACACTTTGAATTTGCTGGTCATAATCAGTGGTTCTGTTGCTGAGGTAGCGCTGGGCCCAGGTTTGATGAAGGTTTGAACCAGAACCAGGTGGGATCGGGTCCGATTCAGTGGACCTGCTGTCATCTGGTGAGGCAGACACAACCAGGGCCAGTGCTGTTAATCAAGCTTATGTATGCGCTGCTTCATTTATGGTTTTATCTTGATGTTTCTGTGAAAATTTAAATTTTACATAAATTTGTTTAACTTCAAAATTTAAACTAAGACAGTCTCAGTGCTGCCCCCTTTGGGTTGAACGGTGGTACTGCAGGTAGATTTTCCTGCTGGTTCCGGTCCAGATCGGTTCCTGTGTTCAGACATGGAGGCTCTAACGTGTTGCCAAGTCCTTCGTTCTGACCGCAGTGACTGTGGGAACATTTTAAACTTTTTGAAAACAAAGCTCATTTTTCAGCCGTGACCCCGGCTGACAATGACCTCTTGACCCCAGTTAGCCTCAGCCTGCTCCACCTCCTGGCTCCACCTCCTGGCTCCAGCTGCTGCTTTGGGTCCAGATGTGCAGAACCGTCATGGTGCTGCAGCCGAGGCGTTTCCATGTTTCCCCTGATGTTTGAATGAAAGCTGCAGCTTTGCTTCCATATTCATCAGCTGCATAATCCAACCTGACATCCTGCCTGATTGCATATTAGCGACGCATCGTTGCTAACGGAGACCAGGAAGAAGCGACAGCGCAGGAAGCAGAACTTTACATCTGGGTCCATTCAGGGAGGATTTCTAGAAACGTTCACCACAAATCGCAACATTTACAATAAATCTAAACATTTCTAACTCTCAGGTTCTGTCTGGAACTAACCAGGAGCTCCAGAAGAGGAGAAACACCAGAACCTCAACAGAACCGGTCCGGTCTGCGCAACATTAATGCAGTGATTGGTGCAGAAGGACCCAGACTGGAGCAGAAACCGGACACAACCTGGAGCCGCTGCCGTTTCTCCATACACAGTTTGTCGAATATTAGAAAAACTCAACAGAAACGGCAACATTTGAAACTAAAGTCTTTCCACTGACTTCAGGTCATTTCTGGTTTTCTGAAGAGCTAAAGAGGAGATGGAGACTCTGAGCTTTACCAGAGGAACCAACCTCTACTTCCTGCTAGCAACCTCACTTTCTGCTAGCAACCTCCACTTCTGCTAGCAACCTCTACTTCCTGCTAGCAACCTCCACTTTCTGCTAGCAACTCATCCCTACTTCCTGCTAGCAACCTCTACTTCCTGCTAGCAACCTCTACTTCCTGCTAGCAACCTCCACTTTCTGCTAGCAACCTCCACTTCCTGCTAGCAACCTCCTACCTCCTTCTGCTAGCAACCTCCACTTCTGCTAGCAACCTCTACTTCCTGCTAGCAACCTCTACCCCCCTTCACTTGCTAGCAACCTCCACTTCCTGCTAGCAACCTCACTTCCTGCTAGCAACCTCTACTTCCTGCTAGCAACCTCCACTTTCCTGCTAGCAACCTCCACTTCCTGCTAGCAACCTCTACTTCCTGCTAGCTAAGCAACTCACTTCTGCTGCACCTCTACTTCCTGCTAGCAACCTCTACTTCCTGCTAGCAACCTCACTTCCTGCTAGCAACCTCCTACTTCCTGCTAGCAACCTCTACTTCCTGCTAGCAACCTCCACTTCCTGCTAGCAACCTCTACTTCCTGTTTACTGTAGCCAGGTGTAGCACCAACATCTGATGACATCACACTCTGCGCCGCCTGGTTGGTTCACTTCTAACCAGGAAATGGAAACTCAACTAATTCAGGTTTCATTTGTTTTTCTGTTTGTGACATTTGTGCTTCATTTCCATGACGATCAGATGGAAGTTAAATCGTTTTTATAGATCTGATCTCTGAGCAGAACTTTGAGTTTTCAGCATAAATCTGACCCTGAGTGTCTATTTGTCCCCTGATTTCCTGACATGACTAAATATCTTGGTGATTTTCTCCTGTCGTTTCCTTTCCTCAGCCCAACATGAAGCTGCTGCTGGATCGTCAGCAGAACCTCTGCAGACCCAGACGGTCTATAATAAGCTGTTGCTGAGCCGGCGGTGCCGACCGACCCGACCGACCCGCTGGCAGCCCGGCTGCTGCTGCTGCTGGGGATTATTTTGGGTCCAGGCAGTTCAGTCAGTCTATACTTACCAGGTGTGAGCAGCAGACAAACACTGACTGTGCAAATCAGTGTTTGAGGTTAGGGAGTGTGTGTGTGTGTGTGTGTGTGGTGTGTGTGTGTGTGTGTGTGTGTGTGTGTGTGTTGTGTGAGTGTGTGTGTGTGTGTGTGAGGTGGTGTGTGTGTGTGTGTTGTGGTGTGTGTGTGTGTGTGTGGTGTGTGTGTGTGTGTGTGTGTGTGTGTGTGTGTGTGTGTGTGTGTGTTGTGTGTGTGTGTGTGTGTGGTGTGTGTGTTGTAGTGTGTGTGAGTGTGTGGTGTGTGTGTGTGAGTGTGTGTGAGTGTGTGTGTGTTGTGTGTGAGTGTGTGTGAGTGTGTGTGAGTGTGGTGTGTGTTGTGAGTGTGGTGTGTGTGTGGAGTGTGTGTTGTGTGTGTGTGAGTGTGTGTGATGTGTGTGTGTGTGTGTGTGTGTGTAGTGTGTGTGAGTGTGTGTGAGTGTGTGTGTGTGTGTGTGTGTGAGTGTGTGTGAGTGTGTGTGTGTGTGTATGTGTGTGTGTGTGGTGTGTGTGTGTGTGTGTGTGAGTGTGTTGATGTGTGTGAGTGTGTGTGTGTGTGTGTGTGAGTGTGTGTGTGTGGGTGTGTGTGTGTGTGTGAGTGTGTGTGTGTAGGGTGTGGTGGTGTGTGTGTGTGTGGTGTGTGTGAGTGTGTGGTGTGTGTGTGTGTGTTGTGTGTGAGTGTGTGTTAGTGTGGGGTGTGTGTGTGTGTGGTGTGTGTGTGTGTGGTGTGTGTGTGTGTGTGTGTGTGTGAGTGTGTGTGTGTGTGTGTTGGTGAGTGGGTGTGTGTGTGTGTGTGTGTGGGTGTGTGTGTGTGTGTGTACCTGGTCACTAGCAGCAGTCATCAGTGTGTTTTGGGGCGGCTGCAGCCAATCAGAGCTCTGCTGTGTCTGACCTCTAATCCTATAATTAGCGTCTGGGTGGAGCTGCTTAGTGGCGGCTGGGCGGGTCGGACCAGCAGCAGCTTTATTTTACAGTGTGGCTCTACCCCAGAGGTTCCCAAACTGTGGGGCGCGGCCCCTAGGAGGCCACTGCAGGGGGGGCAGGATGGACGAATAAACAAAAACAACCATGAACGTGGCGGTGGAAGAGTTTAACAGGAGAACCTCAGCTCTGCCCTCTGACCAGCTGTTCCCCTCCTGGCCTGTGGCGGCGCTGCACCAACAACCACGGAGGGAAACGACACCAAAACCTCTGAGAGCAACTTCCTGTTTCACCATGGAAACAAGATGGAGGATTTTCTCTTTAGGCCAGGAGCCATTTCTGCTGCTAGCGCTAGGCTAGCATGTTAGCTTTGGTTGGATTTACCCAGAATGCCCTGCTCTGTAGTCCACTTCCTGTTTCTGGAGCATCTCTGGTCCACTTGGCGTTCACATTCAGACTGAACCAGAGTTCACTTCAACTGAACCCAGACCAGGTCTGGAGGACCAGAGGTCAGAGGTCAGTTAGCGTTCACACCTCACCAACCGGACCGGACTTTGACTAGACAGCAGGTCCAGGTCTGTCTGAGCGTCTTCACCCTGAAGGCAGGATGCTGTAAGAAAACTCCAGGCTCCTGTCCTCTTGTCTTAAATGTCCTAACTGGATGTCCAGCAGCGTCTTGATGATGATGTGAAGGTTCCTGTCTGTCCCATCAGGGTGAGGAGGAACCAGGAGGAACCTGGATGCAGCACCGAGCTGATGCAGCGGCCCGGACGTTTGGACAACCAGCAGACAGAAGAAATGTGTGTTTCAGGCATGTTCAGCTCCTCTGCTGACTCTGCAGATCCTTGTTCTCTCTGTTGGTCTCCAGCTCTTCATCATCCTCATCGTCTTGGTTTTAAATTGTTTTTTGACTTGCAGACTCTGCAGCGTCTCTGCTGCGTCCTGCAGAGGACATCACTGCTGGAAGACAGTTTACATCCATACATGGAACAGGAAGGAGCTGCGGCGCAACGATACCAACACTGGCTGCTGTAGCCTAGCCTAGCCGCTGTTAGCCTAGCCGCGGTTAGCCTAGCCGCTGTTAGCCTAGCTGCTGTAGCCTAGCCGCTGTTAGCCTAGCCGCTGTTAGCCTAGCTGCTGTAGCCTAGCCACTGTTAGCCTAGCCGCTGTTAGCCTAGCTGCTGTTAGCCTAGCCGCTGTTAGCCTAGCTGATGTTAGCCTAGCTGCTCTTAGCCTCACGGATGTTAGCCTAGCCACTGTTAGCCTAGCCGTTGTTAGCCTAGCTGCTGTTAGCCTAGCCGCTATTAGCCTAGCCGCTGTTAGCCTAGCTGCTGTTAGGCTAGCCACTGTTAGCCTAGCCGTCATTAGCATCGCTGGCCGCCTCGCGTTGTCATGGCTACATGTCTGAAGTTTTGCTCTTACTGACGTTTAGGTAAGAAAATGTTGATCTTGTTCTGGAGGAGCTGAATGATTTGCTACATCTGTAGTAATCGGATCGTAATCTGGGCACCAGGTGTTGGAGGATCAATGATGACGATCTGAGGAGTTTATCTGATTGATTGACTAACCAATCACTGATCACTGAATGAATAATTATCTGCTGCTACGGACCAGAACCAGACAGCCAGTCGGGTCAGCAGAGCCGATCCAAAAGGAGCTTCGCCCAGAGATCCTCTACAGATGTGGACAACCCCCCCCCCAGTAACTAACTGGTCCCAGTAACTAACTGGTCCCAGTAACTAACTGGTCCCAGTAACTAACTGGTCCCAGTAACTAACTGGTCCCAGTAACTCACTGGTCCCAGTAACTCACTGGTCCCAGTCAGTCCGGTGATTCTTCCTGTCCAGCTGTAAAGATCAAAGGTCAAAAATCTAAAGGTCAGGATTCGTCTCCCATATTTCCTGTTTTCTTTAAGAAACTTTTCTAAACACAAAGTCTGAAAATTACTGACGTTTTCATGCCATTGGGTTCTGGTTCTGGTTCTCCAGTCTGACCCGTTCTGGTCCTGGTTCTACAGTCTGACCCGGTTCTGGTTCTCCAGTCTGACCCGGTTCTGGTCCATATTCAGTCGTTTTTACTCCAGAACTTGTGTATAATTTAACACTGAGGTTCTGTGTGATTTTATGTTAAAACTCTTAATAAACTTTCCTCTGGCCTACAGGTGAGCAGTGATTGTCAGCAGGATGTGGCGTGGCCTCTGGCCTACAGGTGAGCAGTGATTGGTCAGCAGGATGTGGGCGTGGCCTCTGGCCTACAGGTGAGCAGTGATTGGTCAGCAGGATGTGGGCGTGGCCTCTGGCCTACAGGTGAGCAGTGATTGGTCAGCAGATGTGGGCGTGGCCTCTGGCCTACAGGTGAGCAGTGATTGGTCAGCAGGATGTGGGCGTGGCCTCTGGCCTACAGGTGAGCAGTGATTGGTCAGCAGGATGTGGGCGTGGCCTCTGGCCTACAGGTGAGCAGTGATTGGTCAGCAGGATGTGGGCGTGGCCTCTGGCCTACAGGTGAGCAGTGATTGGTCAGCAGGATGTGGGCGTGGCCTCGGTCTCGGACAGTAACTCTGATTTGTCACCATGAAAATCGTCTTTCGCTTCAGAACCTGGAGGTTGTTGGGTTTGTAAAAACTTTTAAAACTCAGGAATCATTTCAGTCGCATCAAATCAATAAAATCCATGAAAGTTTCTGGTTCAAAGTTCAAAAGTTCTTTGATGTCGAAGAGGCGGGAAACTTTCTCAGATCATCATAAGAGCTAAATAAACACTAAAATGTTTGAATATCAGTGTTGTTCATATTTTAGGCTGTTGTTGGTTTTACCGCTCAATTAGGGGTCAGGATGCCGATGTGACCTTTGACATGAACAAAGTCCCACTGTTTCCATCTGGAGCCACTTGAATTCGACATCCATCCAAACTAAACACTGTAGAAACTGTTGGTCTCTAAATACTAACAACACCTGAACAGATTCATGGTTGACCTTCAATGACCATCAGACACTAAATACGCCCCCTGGTGGCGGCTTCAGCCCAGAGACTCTAATGTTCCTGTGTCCATCTGTCATCCAGCAGCTCGTTAAGGAAACCAATCCCAGGCCTCTGATTGGATTAGATCCCAGGCCTCTGATTGGATTAGATCCCTGGCCTCTGATTGGATTAGCTCCAGTCATTCAATCCCACTATTGATCTGTTGCTGCCTGGAGCTGCAGCAGCCAAAGTGGATTGATTAGGAGGAACATGACGGCTCCAGAACCAGAACCAGTCTGGACCTGATGCAGCGTTAGAACCGAGCCCAGTCTGACACCAGACCGGGTTCTGATCGGGTCAGACCCGAACCTGATCCCACTGCACCATCAGATCAGAACATGTTTATAATCAAGAGTATTATTCTGGTTAAAGGGCCAGTATCATATTTTCCATTGTATATCAAAAGACAGTAATTATGCTAATTATATGACTTAAAACAAATTAGACTTCCTGATTTAACATCTGGAAATTGGGTCTCTGTCTCTTTAAGAACTCCTGCTCTTCCTGAAGCTCCGCCTCCAGGAAGTCGTCCCAACATGGCTCCTCTGTTAACCCTTTAATACACTGAGCAGCAGCTCCTATAATGAGCTGTTTGCTAATTGCTGCTGGCTAGTCTGAAGGAGCTCAGTGGGGGAGGAGCTAAGCCTCGGGGCGGGGCTTGGTCCGCCCAGGCATTTAAATGGTTGCCATGGAGATTGAAAGATTTCTAAAACCAAAGCAATGTAAAATGATTTTACATAAAACTGTAACCAATAATTTCAATAGGTCAGAGTAAAACAGAGACTAAAACCTGCATTTACAAACATTCAGAAACATTCAGAACCGTTTTTAACCCATCAAAGGTTCTGAGGTTCTGATGGACTGAATGTTCAGAGGTCAACTATCGATCCTCTCATGAAGGAAACTCTTCTTCTCTGATGGCGGCAGCAGGAAGTGATGAAACATGACGGCTTCATGATGTTAGCTAAAAGGCTAACATTAGCATGGGAGCTAGTAATGTAGCATGCAAACAGCAGATAACAGCTAACCTTAGCTAAAATGCTATCAATAGCATGTCAGCATGTTGACATTAAATCACTGCAATAAACACTTGCAGAAGCTAAAGTTAGAAACAATTTATCTCACTGGGCTCATTAGCAGCAGTTACACACACACACACACACAACACACACCACACCACACCACACACACCACACACACACTCACACACACTCACACCACACACCACACACACACACAACACACACACCACACACACACACACACACACACCACACACACACACCCACACCACACACACACCACACACACACACACACACACACACACACCACACACACACACACACACACACACACACACACACACACACACACACACACACACACACACCACTACACACCACACACACACACCACACACACCACACCACACCACACACCAACACCACACACACACACACCACACACCACACACACACACCACCACCACACACACACACACACACACACACACACACACTCACACACACACACACACACACCACACACACTCATACACTCACACACACACACACACACACCACACACACACACACCACACACACACACACACCACACACACTCACACACACACACACACACACACCACACACACACCCACACCACACACACACACCACCACACACACACACACAACACCCATACACTCACACACACACACACTACACACACACCACTCACACTCACACCCCCACACACACACAACAAACCACACACACACACCACACACACTCACACCACCACACCCACACCACACACACACACACTCACACTCACACAACACACACACACCAACACACACACACACACCCAACACCAACACCAACACACCACCACACACACACACACCACACACACACACACACACACTCACACACCACACACACCACACACACTCATACTCACAAAACACACACACACACACACACACACACCACACCCCCACACCAACACCACACACCACACACACACACACACCACACACACACACACACACACACACTCATACACTCACACACACACACACACACCCACACACACCACACACACCACACACACACCACCACACACACACACACACACACACACAACACACCACACACACACTCACACACACACACAACACACACACACACACACACACACTCTACACTCACACACACCACACACCACCACACCACCACACACACAACACACCACACACACACACACACACACACACACACACACACTCAACACTCACACACACACACACACACACACACACACACACTCACACACACACACACACACACACACACACACACACACCACACACACACACACACACACACACACACACACACACACACACACACTCACACACACACACCACACACACACACACTCCCCACACACACACACACACACACACACTCATCACACTCACACACACACACACACACACACACACACACACACACCACACTCACACACACACACACACACACAACACACACACACACACACACACCACACACACACACCACACACACACACACACTCATACACTCACACACACACACACACACACACACACACACACACCACACTACACACACACACACACACACACACACACACACACTCACACCACACACACACACACACACACACCACTCAACACTCACACCACACACACACCACACATCAACACTCACACCACTCACACAACACACACACACACACACTCACCACACACAACACACACACACCACCACACACCACAACACACAACACACACTCACTACACCTAAACACACACACACACCACACTCACACACTCCACCACACACACACCACACAACCACACACTCACACACACACACACCATCCACACCACAACAACACTCACACTCACACACACACCACACTCACACCACACACACAACACACACACACTCAACACACACACACCACTCAACACAAACCCACACACACACACCAACCACACCCACACCGGCCTGTCAGTGACTCTCCGCCCGGTGAGGCCGTGATCTGATTGGCTGTCAGGATGAGGACTAACTCTGAGCTACAGGCCATTTTAATAATGAATCCAAATGAGACTCAATTAGCTTAAATCTGCCTGAATCACCTTCAGCTTCTCCACGTTTCCCCGGCAGCCAGAGGCGGATCTAGAAACGAGGTGGTGAGGAAATACGAGTCTATGGTTATAGATCTAGAGTCACAAATCTACAGCTATATGTCTAGTTATAGATGCAAACCAGAGATCAGGCTGACCTCTGACCCCCAGAGCCGGTTCTGCTGAGCCGAGACAGGTGGAGGATCACGATGGCGTCTTTAGATCAGACAGTGGCCTAGTCAAAGTCCAGAATCCAGCTGGCAGCCTGTGGCAGAAAGATCAGCAGAGAGTCGCTGTAAAAAATTATTTAACCTTCAGAATAAAATAAACTTTATATTTTACTTATTACTATTATTCATAATGATTTTCCCAGCGCTACCATCAGAAAAGTTTCTGTTGCCATAGAAACCCCATCTGACCAGTTTCAAAACCAGCTTCATGTTTAGCAGCAAACCATGTTCCAGTCGGCCTCAGGTGCAGCAACACGCAGCAACACAGCAACGCCATGCAGCAACGCAGCAACGCAACGCAATGCAGCAACACAGCAACGCAATAACACAGCAACGCCATGCAGCAACGCAAAGCCATGCAGCAACGCAGCAACGCAACGCAGTGCAGCAACGCAGCAACGCAACACCATGCAGCAACGCAACGCAGCAACACGCAGCAACGCAATGCAGCAACACGTAGCAACACAGCAACGCCATGCAGCAACGCAACGCCATGCAGCAACGCAGCAACGCAACGCAATGCAGCAACACAGCAATGCAATAACACAGCAACGCCATGCAGCAACACAACGCCATGCAGCAACGCAACGCAATAACACAGCAACGCCATGCAGCAACGCAAAGCCATGCAGCAACGCAGCAACGCAACGCAGTGCAGCAACGCAGCAACGCAACACCATGCAGCAGCAACGCAACGCAGCAACACGCAGCAACGCAATGCAGCAACACGTAGCAACACAGCAACGCCATGCAGCAACGCAACGCCATGCAGCAACGCAGCAACGCAACGCAATGCAGCAACACAGCAATGCAATAACACAGCAACGCCATGCAGCAACACAACGTCATGCAGCAACGCAGCAACGCAATGCAGCAACACAGCAACGCAACGCCATGCAGCAACGCAGCAACACGCAGCAACGCAACGCAATAACACAGCAACGCAACGCAGCAATGCAACGCAGCAACACGCAGCAGCGCAGCAACGCCATGCAGCAACGCAGCGCAATGCAGCAACGCAACGCAATAACACAGCAACGCAACGCAGCAAAATGCAGCAACGCAACGCAATAACACAGCAACGCAACGCAGCAACACGCAGCAGCGCAGCAACGCCATGCAGCAACGCCATGCAGCAACGCAACGCAGCAACGCAACGCAGCAACGCAACGCAGCAACGCAACGCAATGCAGCAACGCAACGCAATAACACAGCAACGCAACGCAGCAACACGCAGCAGCGCAGCAACGCAATGCAGCAACGCCATGCAGCAACGCAGCAACGCAACGCAATGCAGCAACGCAACACAGCAACGCAACGCAGCAACGCAACGCACCAAAATGCAGCAATGCTGTAATGCATTGGTGGAGTCTCTGCACTCTGCTAGCATAGCAGTTAGCCGGCTAACAACCAGCAGGCTAACACAAAGTTTGACCTGCACCTGCAGCAGTCAGGACTCCAACTGCTTCATGTTCCTCCTGAATGGAGGATGAAATAATGAATCAATTAGGCACAGAGAGAAATGAACGAATTAATTCCTGGACTCTGGTTCCTCGTTTCTCTCAGGCTGCTGTGAAACCAGTTTCCAGAAGAGGGAAGGTTTTTCATCCTGGATGGACCCAAACTTTTAATACGCTTCATTAATGTGCTTCTTCAGCAGATAGCAGAGGGCAGATAACCTCCGTCACTCAGCTTCACCTCCTGCGTTTGGGAGGAACCGAAAGAGACAAGAAAGCAATTACATCTCCTCTCCTCTGTCTCCCAAGCTGATGAAAAATGGAGGATCACTTCAGAGCTGATGGAACCTGAGGGGGAGGTTAGCATCACGCTTCGATTAGCGCATCTGACCGCAGGTTATTCTAAAGCACAGAGCGGCTAACAGCATGCTGTTAGCATCCTGATGCTGTTAGCATCCTGATGCTGTTAGCATCCATCCTGATGCTGTTAACATCCTGATGCTATTAGCATCCTGATGCTGTTAGCATCCATCCTGATGCTGTTAACATCCTGATGCTGTTAACATCCATCCTGATGCTGTTAGCATCCTGATGCTGTTAGCATCCGTCAACGTTTCACATAAAACAAGAGCAGAAAAAGAAACCATTAGAGATCAAATAACCCTGCAGGCTTCACTTCCCAGTAAAGTTCAAACTGGTCTAAACCCTAAGGTCAGTTTCAGTGTCTCCTGAAGCACTTCCTGTAAAAACAGGACTTCCTGTTAAAACAGGAAGTGCTTCAGAACCACATTCCCTCCTCTCCTTTAGCGCCTCTTCAGAGGTCTGGGAAATTCTCAGGTTTGATTTACGATGTTGGAGGCGGCCAGGCCTCTGAGCCTGATGTTAGCCTGCTAGCTAAGCTCGGTGTTAGCCTGCTGGCTAAGCCTGGTGTTAGCCTGCTGGCTAAGCTCGGTGTTAGCCTGCTGTCTGAGCCTGATGTTAGCCTGCTGGCTAAGCTCGGTGTTAGCCTGCTGTCTGAGCCTGATGTTAGCCTGCTAGCTAAGCTCGGTGTTAGCCTGCTGGCTAAGCCTGGTGTTAGCCTGCTAGCCAAGCTTGGTGTTAGCCTGCTGGCTAAGCTCGGTGTTAGCCTGCTGGCTAAGCTCGGTGCTAGCCTGCTGGCTAAGCCCAGCATTAGCCTGCTGGTTAAGCTCGGTGTTAGCCTGCTAGCTAAGCCTGGTGTTAGCCTGCTGGCTAAGCCTGGTGTTAGCCTGCTAGCTAAGCTTGGTGTTAGCCTGCTGGCTAAGCTCAGTGTTAGCCTGCTGGCTAACCCCAGCATTAGCCTGCTAGCTAAGCCTGGTGTTAGCCTGCTAGCTAAGCCCAGCATTAGCCTGCTGGTTAAGCTCGGTGTTAGCCTGCTAGCTAAGCTCGGTGTTAGCCTGCTGGCTAAGCCTCTTCCTGTCGGCTTCACTCTCTCCTCATATCCATCAGCTCTGAAACTCTGAAGCTGATTTTCTAACTCCAGGCGGCACTTCAAGGAACCAGAACCCAGCCTGACATGATGAAGATCAACAGGAAGTGACATCACAATCACTAATGGTTTAAACATTCAGACAGCGCCACCTACATGATGACAACTGATCCTGGTTTCAGTTGTCATCCTTAGACTTGGACCTGCTGCAGGTCCAAGTCTAACCTGGACTTGGACTAGGACCTGTAAAATGTCTCCTGAGGAGCCGATTAAATCTTGACATCAAGCCAAGAATTCAGCTGCGTCTGGATGTTTCCATTTGTTTGTTGTAAACGATAAAACTGTTGCAATGTCTAATAAATAATAATAAAATGATCTAATAAATACCTAAAATCAACTTCTTGGCCCTTAAATCCTGTTTTCTGCTGAATCTGTCTCATATCTTTATTTGATATTTGGTTCATATTTTCAATACTCGTCTCTTAGCATGAAGAGTTAGTATCAATCAATCAAATCAATGTTTTCAGATCCTTCTGGGTCTCAGACTCATCAGCTGGTGGCGAATCGGGTCAAACAGAACCAGAGGCCATGCAGACAGAGGAATGACTGCACAAACAATTAAACATGAATATTTTTAGTGTCCATTATCACATATCTTTATGCATGAGAGTTTTTGACCTTTAAATTTATCATCTTGTACACATTTTAACCTGAAAATATAAATTTCTATCCTAATAAACATAAATCATCTTAAATTCTCCTGTAGGCTTGAATAAACTGGTTCTGGTTCTGAAACCTGCTGAGATTCAGTTATTAAAATCAATCCAGCTTCATTTTGTAAGATCAGCTGAACTTATGCCAGACTTCATTAGTTCTGGTGCTTTCAGGGGCTAATTAGCTATTATGCTAGCTGGTTACCATGGCAGCAGAGACAAAAACGGTTCAGAGAAGAAGAAGCAACATTAAGATTGACAAAACTCCCAGATGGTCCCAGAAAGGCGGCGTCTCCTCAGTGAAGACAAAGCAGCTGATTTCCCGCCGCGCTGAGCCTCTAAAGCTGCTTTCAGGCCGTGATGACAGGTTCAGGGTTAGCTAGCTAGCTAGCTAGCTGATGATGATGATGATGATGAGGCCACAGAGAGGCAGAGCTGAATGGAGATGAAGAGTTCACTGATTATTGGAAGATCTGGAGAGAAAACAGAAACAAATAATCGTGTTTGTGTTGATTTCTCTCTCAGCCGTGACGCTGCTGGAGGCCCTAACGGCTCAATGCTAACATCACGCTAACATTACAATGCTAACAAAAAATAATTACCATGTTGACTATAAGGTATTTTGAATTGACGGGTTTGACAGAACCTGTTCCAGAACCGGACCTCATTAAACTGGGTTTAAACTGGGAACCGGCTGCTGCTTCTTCTCTGGCATTTCTTTAATATTTTCAGTTTGAATAATTAATTATAGATTTTAATATGTTGAAAAATTAATCACTTTTTCTTTTTACATTATAAGGTTCTGCCTGGAGAATACTGTTGTGTTCATATTGTGCTAACAGCAGTTAGCTTAGCAGCGAAACTATTCTAGCCTAAAATAGCATCAGAAAGCTAACATGTAGCAGCTAATGCTAACGTCAGCTCCATGAACGATGAGAGAAACTCGGCTTGGAGATTAACTTTGCTCCAATCTGATATTAAATAATTCAACAGAAAAAATGTTTTTCTTTAGTTGAGATTAAATTAATTAGACATGTTGGTGGTGTCCGTCTTCTGCTCTCATTCTGGACCTGTCCAGGTCCATTGCAGCCCAGTTTGTTTAGTCCAAAGCTTTCAGCCGCTCCTCTTCATCGCCACAGTGAAGGTCATCGTCCTTGACCTTCGACCTTCCTCCTCCGGCTCAGCTTCGTTTCCTCCAGGAAGAAGCCGTTAGCCGTTAGCTCGATGCTTCAGCCTCTTTTTCTTCTTCCTGATTTTTATTCATTTAAGCTGAAATACCTGAACTAAATTAAACTCATCCTTATTCATCAGGTTTGCCAACATGACTCCAGTCCACAGATTTATGGGTTTTTCTACCAGCTGAGTCTTCATTGCTGCTAATAACTGGACTTGTTTTGTATTTATGGGATTTTCCAGCTGCTGAACTTAATGCAACCCTGGAGATGTTTCAGTGAAATAATCTGGTCCAGTCATACAGGAATGTGATGAAGTTTGGGAATAATAACAACTCTGACATGTTTTCTGTGTTTAAAGTGTTTCAGTTTTACAGGGAGTTTCTGTTGAAATACTGAGTAGATAATATCTTACCTGCAGTAGGAAACTCTCCTGTTCATTTACTGAGACATTATGGAGGCTAAAGCTAACGGCTAGCCTTAAGATGGCCGACAGCTGCAGACACGTTAGTGATGAAATATCCTAAACATGCAGCAAAAAACACTGAAAACAACAAATCCTGCAACCTAATGCTAGTAAAACAGAAGCTAACGCTACATTGCTAAGTCAGAGGAAGCTAGCGTTAAATGCTAAGTCTCTCTTCTTCTCCTTCCAGTTGACGTTGAAACTCGCCAACAGCAAAGCCTGAATGTTACAGGAAGTTCCTCCAACATTTGGTTAAAAGTCGTGATAAACGTCCAACCTGAGGGACAGCGTGCTAACCGCTATGCTAACCGCTATGCTAACACATTCAAACATTAATATGCTGCAGCAGTTCATGAGGAAGTTGCTCTTCATCTCTGCATTCTCAGCACTCCTCTTCCTACCACCCTCCTTTTCCTCCCCCCTCCTTTTCCTCCCCCCCTCCTCCCCTCCTTTTCCTCCCCCCCTCCTCCTCTTCTTCTTCCCCCCCCCTCCTCTGAGGACCAGAGCCTGATTTAATTTGTCTGCTAATATCAGGACTGGCAGGTTCAGCCCAGCTTCACTCTGAAGTGAAATTGGACAGGAGCATCGGAGCCTCACCGTGTTAAACCTGCTTCACCTTGACAGCTGGAGGAGGGAGGAGGGGGTGGGGGGTGGGGGGGGGGGGGTCCGGTCCGGTCCGGTTCCAGCTGACCTGAATCAGCTCTTCGCCTGACATGGACCTTAAACCTCCAGTTTACATATTTTTTACAGTAAAAGTTTAACAGGAGATAATCTGTGGAGAAATGCATCTCCTCTCTCAACCAATCAGAGCCACGAGGCAGGACTTCCTGCTGTCAATCACTTCATGTAAACGCTGCTCAGACCCTCCCTCTTGCTCTCTGCTATGCTAAAGCTGCTTCAGTACAGTGGTGGATGCTAATTAGCTTAACCACAGACAGTCCTGTACCGTTTCTCCTGTAGCAGTGGGTGTTGCAGCGACTCTCCAGAAGCCTCTGACTGAAGCCTGATTGAAGCCTCTGACTGAAGCCTGATTGAAGCCTGACTGAAGCCTGATTGAAGCCTGACTGAAGCCTGATTGAAGCCTCTGACTGAAGCCTGATTGAAGCCTCTGACTGAAGCCTGATTGAAGCCTGACTGAAGCCTGATTGAAGCCTGACTGAAGCCTGATTGAAGCCTCTGACTGAAGCCTGATTGAAGCCTCTGACTGAAGCCTGATTGAAGCCTGACTGAAGCCTGATTGAAGCCTGACTGAAGCCTGATTGAAGCCTCTGACTGAAGCCTGATTGAAGCCTCTGACTGAAGCCTGATTGAAGCCTGACTGAAGCCTGATTGAAGCCTGACTGAAGCCTGATTGAAGCCTCTGACTGAAGCCTGATTGAAGCCTCTGACTGAAGCCTGATTGAAGCCTGACTGAAGCCTGATTGAAGCCTCTGACTGAAGCCTGATTGAAGCCTGATGAAGCCTGACTGAAGCCTGATTGAAGCCTGACTGAAGCCTGATTGAAGCCTGACTGAAGCCTGATGAAGCCTGACTGAAGCCTGACTTGAAGCCTCGACTGAAGCCTGATTGAAGCGATGAGCTCTGACTGAAGCCTGATTGAAGCCTGACTGAAGCCTGATTGAAGCCTGACTGAAGCCTGATGAAGCCTCTGACTGAAGCCTGAGAAGCTGACGAAGCCTGATTGAAGCCTCTGACTGAAGCCTGATTGAAGCCTGACTGAAGCCTGATTGAAGCCTGACTGAAGCCTGACTGAAGCCTGACCTGAAGCCTGATTGAAGCTCCTGACTGAAGCCTGATTGAAGCTCTGACTGAAGCCTGATTGAAGCCTGACTGAAGCCTGATTGAAGCCTGACTGAAGCCTGATGAAGCCTCTGACTGAAGCCTGATTGAAGCCTCTGACTGAAGCCTGATTGAAGCCTGACTGAAGCCTGATTGAAGCCTCTGACTGAAGCTGATTGAAGCCTCTGACTGAAGCCTGATTGAAGCCTGACTGAAGCCTGATTGAAGCTCTAGACTGAAAGCCTGACTGAAGCCTGATTGAAGCCTCTGACTGAAGCCTGATGAAGCCTGACTGAAGCCTGATGACTGAAGCCTGATTGAAGCCTGACTGAAGCCTGATTGAAGCTCTGACTGAAGCCTGATTGAAGCCTACTGGACTGAAGCCTGATTGAAGCCTCTGACTGAAGCCTGATTGAAGCCTGACTGAAGCCTGATTGAAGCCTGACTGAAGCCTGATTGAAGCCTCTGACTGAACCTGACTGAAGCCTGATGAAGCCTCTGACTGAAGCCTGATTGAAGCCTGACTGAAGCCTGATTGAAGCCTTGACTGTAAGCCTGATTGAAGCCTCTGACTGAAGCCTGATTGAAGCCTGACTGAAGCCTGATTGAAGCCTGACTGAAGCCTGATTGAAGCCTTGACTGAAGCTGATTGAAGCCTGACTGAAGCCTGATTGAAGCCTCTGACTGAAGCCTGATTGAAGCCTCTGACTGAAGCCTGATTGAAGCCTGACTGAAGCCTGATTGAAGCTCTGAAGCTGATGAGCCTGACTGAAGCCTGATTGAAACCTCTGACTGAAGCCTGATTGAACTGACTGAAGCTGATGATGACTGATGAAGCCTGACTGAGTCTGATTGAAGCCTGATGAAGCCTGACTGAAGCCTGACTTTAAGCCTGACTGAAGCTGATTGAAGCCTCTGACTGAAGTTTGAAGCCTGATTGAAGCCTCTGACTGAAGCCTGATTGAAGCCTCTGACTGAGCCTGATTGAAGCCTGACTGAAGCCTGATTGAACTCTGCAATGAAGCCTTGACTGAAGTCCTGATTGAAGCTCGACTGAAGCCTGATTGAAGCCTGACTGAAGCCTGATTGAAGCCTGACTGAAGCTGATTGAAGCCTGACGAAGCCTGATTGAAGCCTCTGACTGAAGCCTGAGGCTTGACTGAAGCTGATTGAAGCCTTGACTGAGCCTGATTGAAGCCTGACTGAAGCCTGTTGAAGCCTGACTGAAGCCTGATTGAAGTCATCTGACTATGAAGCCTGATGAAGCCTTGACTGAAGCCTGATTGAAGCCTGTACTGAAGCCTGATTGAAGCCGATGAGAATCGTGATGAAGTCTGCTGAAGCCTGATTGAAGCCTCCTGAGCGACTGAAGCCTGATTGAAGCCTTCTGACTGAAGCCTGATTGAAGCCTGAACTGAAGCCGATCTTAGATGAACGCTGACTGAAGCCTGATTGAAGTTGACTGAAGCCGTGATTGAAGCTGACTGAAGCTGATTGAAGCCTCTGACTGAAGCTGATTGAAGCCTGATGAAGCCTGATGAAGCCTGATGAACCTGATGAAGCTGATTGAGCCTGATGAAGCTGATGAAGCCTGAACTGACAGTGATGAAGCTCTGACTGAAGCCTGATGAAGCCTGACTGAACCTGATGAAGCCTGACTGAGCCTGATTGAAGCCTTGACTGAAGCCTGATGAAGCCTGTGAAGCTGATGAGCCTCGATGAAGCCTGATTGAAGCTGACTGATCTGATAATTGAAGCCTTGACTGAAGCCTGATTGAAGCCTGACTGAAGCCGATGAGCTGATGACTGATTGAAGCTCTGACTGAGCTGATAAGATGACTGATGAAGCATGACTGAGAGCCTGATGACTGAGAAGCCTGATTGAAGCTCTGACTGAAGCCGATGAACTGACTGACTGATGAAGCCTCTGATTGAAGCCTGACTGAAGCCTGTTGAGCACTGACTGAAGCCTGGGAAATGAAACGACCTATCTGACTGAAGCCTGATTGAAGCTCTGACTGAAGCCTGATTGAAGCCTCTGACTGAAGCTGATTGAAGCCTGATGAAGCTGATGAAGCCTTGACTGAAGCGATGAACTACTGAAGCTGATGAAGCCTGATGAAGCCGACTGAGTCTGACTGAAGCCTGATTGAAGCCTGACTGAGCCTGATTGAGCCTGACTGAGCCTGATTGAAGCCTCTGATGAAGTCTGATAAGCTGTGAAGCCTGTCGCTGATGAAGCCTGACTGACCTGATTGAAGCCTGACTGAAGCCGATTAAGCTGACTGAACTGATTGAAGCTCGACTGAATCTGACTGAATGATTGAGCCTTGACTGAAGCCTGATTGAAGCCGTTCCCTGACGAAATGTTAGAGAAGCTGTGAAGCCCTCTCTCTAGGTCTTTTAAGCGAAGCCGTGCTCCATGAGCCTGCTGTTTGAGTACTAAACCCATAAATGAAAACGCTGAATACCTGATGTCTGACCTAATGAAAGCCTTCAGTTATGTCGACATTCAGGGTAAGTCTAGGATGAGCCCCTGGACTGAGGACCATAGAGCAGAATGCTGAGTTTGCTGCTTGATTCCATAAACCGACTGAAGCTGATGGCCTATAAGCCATTAGACTGACGCTAAGAAAGTATGATCTACGAAACTGTTAAGCTCTGCTGGATGAGTGTTAGCATGTTAGCTCTGCGATTGAGTGTTAGCATGTTAGCTCTGCTGGTATGTGTGTTAGCATGTTAGCTCTGCTGGTTGTGTGTTAGCATGTTAGTCTGCTGTGTGTTAGTCATGTTAGCTCTGCTGGATGTGTGTTAGCATGTTAGCTCTGTCTGTTGTTAGGCATGTTAGCTGCTGGTGTGTGTTGCATGTTAGCTCTGCTGGTGTGGTTTTAGCATGTTAGTCTTGCTGCATGGTGTGTTAGTCAATGTTAGCTCTGCTGGTTGTGTGTTAGCATATTAGCTCTGCTGGTTGTTAGCATGTTAGCTCTGCTGGTTGTGTGGTTGCATGTTAGCTCTGCTGGATGTGTGTTAGCATGTTATCTGTGTGTGGTAGCTTTAGCTTGCTGGTTGTGTGTTGCATGTGTTCTGTTAGCTTGTGTGTGTTGAGCTAGCTCTGCTGAGTGTTAGCATGTTTGTTCTGTGATGTGTGTTAGCATGTTAGCTCTGTGGTTTGTTGCATGTTAGCTGTGTTGTGTGTTAGCATGTTAGCTCTGCTGTTGTTGCATGTTAGCTCTGCTGTTTTTTGTGTTAGCATATTAGCTCTGCTGGTTGTGTGTTAGCATGTTAGCTCTGCTGGTTGTGTGTTAGCATGTTAGCTCTGCTTTGATTCCAGATTTTATTCCAGTCGTCACATCGTGGATTTTTAAATCTAAATTTTGGGACCAGCAGAACCTGGCTCTGTTCTGGTTCTCCTGGCAGGAGCGAGTCAGCCAAGCTGGTTCTGACCCGGTCCGGTCCGATTGAAGCAGATTCTAATGGAGGAGAGATCAGCTGAACAGAACCGGACCTGAAAACCCGATAAGACTCACACAGAACCAAACAGAACTTCAGATATTCCAGGTGAGAGAAACCGGGTCGGGTCGGGTCGGACCGCTGGCAGGAAGCAAGGAGACCAGACGGTTCTAAACAGAACCACTTTGGGCTGCAGCAGCAAATATGGAGGACAGGAACAGAACTTGACCAGATCCGAGATGTTCTGGACCCAGAGGAACCGATCAGAACCGATCAGAAGCCAACAATCAGAAACGCCTTAATGATAGAAACGACATTTTATTCCAACAAGTTGGTTCTGTACATCAAAAACAGGAGCAGCTGGAGACGAACGAAGAGTCAGTGACCTTTGACCCGGAATATGAACGGTTCCTCATCAGCATCAGATGAAGATCCCAGTCAACAGGAAGTAAAAATACACGTTACAAGATTTGACTTCTTGACGGATAAAAACAGAGGAAAGTCCAGACGGACCCATGACCCGTGGTTCTGACCGACCCCCCCGACCCCCCCGACCCGACCCGGGCTCAGAGCCAGGGGTGCCACGCCGGGTCCATGCGACACAGGTTGTCCAGGCTGTTGGCGGCGGCCACCAGCGTGTTGACTTTGCTGTCGCCGCCCTCGAACTGGGCCAGGTTGTGCAGCCGGGTCATGATGGCGCCGACGGCCTTCTGGACCAGCGACACCAGCTGCTGGGCGTCCATGTTGTCCGGCTGTCCGGCGGGGGACAGGGGGACGGACTGTCCTCCTGCGTCTTCTTGTGCCAGGCGATGATCTCGTCCGCAGCACAGCCTTCAGGACGCCGTCCACCTGGGACAGAGCGGAGACGGGTCAGAGGCCGCCGAGGCTTCGGTTCCGGTTCCGGTCCGCCCCGTTCCGGTTCCGGCCTGGTTCCGGCTCCGGTTCCGGCCCGTTCCAGTTCCGGCCTGGTTCCGGTTCCGGCCCGGTTCCGGTTCCGGCCTGGTTCCGGCTCCGGTTCCGGCCCGGTTCCGTTCCGGCCTGGTTCCGGTTCCGGCCCGGTTCCGGTTCCGGCCTGTTCCGGTCCGGCCCGGTTCTCCGGTTCCGGTCCGGCCGGTTTCCGGTTCCGCCGGTCCCGGTTCCGCCCGGTTCCGGTCGCCTGGTTCCGGCTCCGGCCCGGTTCCGGTTCCGGTCCGGCCCGGTTCCGGTTCCGGCCTGGTTCCGGCTCCGGCCCGGTTCCGGCCGCCTGGTTCCGGCTCCGGCCCGGTCCGGTCCGGTTTCCGGTCTCGGCCCGGTTCGTTCCGGTCCGGCCCGGTTCCGTGGTTCCGGCCTTGGTTCCGGCTCGCGCCACGGGTCATCGCCGTCAGCCCGGCCCTGGTGACTCGGACTCGGACCGTTGGGCGTCCGCGGATTCCGGCCAGGTTCGGCGTCCGGCCCGGTTCGTCGTGTTCACGGTCGGCCTGGTTCCGGTTCCGGCCCGGTTCCGGTTCCGGTCCGGTTCCGGCTCGGTTCTGGTACCTTGAAGTTGGGCTGGGCGAAGCATCGCGCCACGGCGATCATGGACGCCGTCAGCGGCCCGGAGACGCCGATGGACGTCAGGAACTCGGACACGTTGGGCGTCAGGCGGAACGGAACCGGCCGGTTGGCGTCCAGGTCGCCGGTGGCGTCGTTGATGTCGAAGCGGAAGTAGGACACGTTCAGCTCCCCGTATCCTAGGAACGGGGGCAGAGGTCGCGGGGGGCAACACAGAACACACAGAAATGGGAGACACAGCCAGGATCCTCCAGGGTCTGTTCATGCAGCAGAACCGGGGATGGGCTCTGCTCCGCACTCCACAACCAGAACCAGACCAGAACTCAACCGACCAGAACCAAACCAGCCCCCGCGACTGATGGGAGAGAGAGCACCCAGAGAGATATACCACCAGGTGTGGAAAGCGTGTACTGTCTGCCGGTCCAAACCCTGCCCCCCCCTCCCCCACCCCCCTGCCCCCCCCCTGTCCCCCCCTCCCTGCTCCCCCCTGCCCCCCCCTCTCCCCTCCTCCCCTCCTCCCCTGCCCCCCCCCCCTCTCCCCCCCCCCTGCCTCCCCTGCCCCCACCTCAGCTCCCCGCCTGCCGTCACGGGCCACGCACCGGCGAGCCCCCTCCTCCCCTGTTCATCACAACCTGGGGCCTGCCCACCCCCGACCCACCGACCCCCCGACCACCCCAGCCCTCCCTCACCTTGCCTGCCTCCACCCTGCCCTGCCGTCCCCCCCCTCCCCCTCCCCCCCTGCCCCCCTCCCCCCCCCCTCCCCTACCCCCCCTGCCCCCCCCCCCCCCCCTCCCCCCTGCCTCCCCTGCCTCCCCTGCCCCCCCCCCTCCCCCCTGCCCCCCCGCCCCTACCTGGGCGATCTGCAGCATCTCGGGGTTGAGGCGGTTGAGGTGCAGCATGAACTCCGCCAGGCCCAGCAGCGCCAGCTGGATGGTGAACATCTTGCGGAAGCTCCAGTAGTCGGTGGCGCAGGCGAAGGTGTGCAGGGCCCATTCCCTCAACATGCTGCGGGGCACCATGTTGCCCTGGACCTCCTTCAGGACGTCCCTCAGCACCTGCGGGCACCACAGCTTTAGCCCCCGCCCGGCGCCGGGGGGCCGCCGCGCGGGCCGGGGTCCGGTACCTGGTGGCTGGCCTGCGCCCCCCGGGCCTGAACCGTGGCCAGGCGGTCGTAGTAGCGCGAGATGGGGGTGTCGTGTTCGATGCCCTTCTTGGCGCAGCGCTGCTTGTAGATCTCCACCAGGGACAGCGACGACGGGTTGTCCTCCACCAGCCGCATCTGGGGCGACACGGCCACGACGCGGGGCACTGGGGCAGGAACAGGACGTGAGGGGGGGCAGGAAGCAGGAACAGGAAACCACAGGAAGTGAGGGGGGAGGGAAGCAGGAAGTGAGGGGGCAGGAACAGGAAACCACAGGAAGTGAGGGGGCAGGAACAGGAAACCACAGGAAGTGAGGGGGCAGGAACAGGAAACCACAGGAAGTGAGGGGGCAGGAACAGGACGTGAGGGCAGAACAGGAAGTGAGGGGGGCAGGAACAGGACGGGAGGGGCAGGAACAGGAAACCACAGGAAGTGAGGGGGCAGGAACAGGACGTGAGGGGCAGGAACAGGAAGCAGGAAGTGAGGGGGGCAGGAACAGGAAGTGAGGGGGGCAGGAACAGGAAGCAGGAAGTGAGGGGGGCAGGAACAGGAAGTGAGGGGGGCAGGAACAGGAAGCAGGAAGTGAGGGGGGCAGGAACAGGAAGTGAGGGGGGCAGGAACAGGACGGGAGGGGGGCAGGAACAGGAAGTGAGGGGGGCAGGAACAGGACGGAGGGGCAGGAACAGGAAACCACAGGAAGTGAGGGGGGCAGGAACAGGAAGTGAGGGGGGCAGGAACAGGAAGTGAGGGGGGCAGGAACAGGAAGCAGGAAGTGAGGGGGGCAGGAACAGGAAGTGAGGGGGCAGGAACAGGAAGCAGGAAGTGAGGGGGGCAGGAACAGGAAGTGAGGGGGGCAGGAACAGGACGTGAGGGGGGCAGGAAGCAGGAAGTCAGGGGGCAGGAAGCAGGAAGTGAGGGGGCAGGAACAGGAAGCAGGAAGTGAGGGGGGCAGGAACAGGAAGCAGGAAGTGAGGGGGGCAGGAACAGGAAGTGAGGGGGCAGGAACAGGAAGCAGGAAGTGAGGGGGGCAGGAACAGGAAGCAGGAAGTGAGGGGGGCAGGAACAGGAAGTGAGGGGGCAGGAACAGGAAGCAGGACGTGAGGGGGGCAGGAACAGGACGTGAGGGGGGCAGGAACAGGAAGTGAGGGGGCAGGAAGCAGGACACCACAGGAAGTGAAGCGGACAGGAAGTAGGAAGCAGGACACCACAGGAAGTGAGGCAGACAGGAAGCAGGACAGCACAGCCTGGAGGCCCTCAGAGGTCGGAGGTCGTACCGGTGAAGAACAGGTGCCTCTTGGTCGTCTCCTTCCTCTTCTCCAGGCTGGGGTTGAGCAGCCGCAGCAGCTGCAGCACTCGCTCCTCGCGCCGCGACTCCGTCAGGCAGGCGTCGTTCATCACCAGGTACGGGTAGATCTTCCCGTTGTGGCCGCGGATGTAGAGGCGCCGCGCCGCCGTGTTGTGCTTCTGGACGATCTCCACGCGCGGCATGAACCTGCGGCGGAGGAGCAGCGTCACCCCCGGCCTCCTGACCCCTGACCCCCGGCGGCGCGGCGCCTACCTGGCGATCTTGATGTAGTAGTGCGTGGGCTTGGGCATCAGGAACTCCCCGGGAATCTCCACCTCGGCCGTCTGGGCCGAGAAGTTGCTGAGGAAGCGACATTTCTCCTCGATCAGGAAGAACTTGGGCAGCTGCCGCGTTTTGGCCTCCAGGATCTTGATCCACTTCTTCAGCTTGGAGATCAAGTTGTGCAGCTTCATGGAGCCGGGAACGCTGAAGTCAAAGTCTGGAGGAAGAGGACAGACAGAGACATGTCCAACCGGGACAGAGACCTGGTGGGGGTCAGGAGACCATCAGGTCCATCAGGACCATCAGGTCCATCAGGACCATCAGGTCCATCAGGACCATCAGGACCATCAGGACCATCAGGACCATCAGGTCCATCAGGACCATCAGGACCATCAAGACCATCAGGTCCATCAGAACCATCAGGACCATCAGGTCCATCAGGACCATCAGGTCCATCAGGTCCATCAGGACCATCAGGACCATCAGGTCCATCAGGACCATCAGGACCATCAGGTCCATTAGCAGCTGGTCCATCAGGACCATCAGGTCCATCAGGACCATCAGGTCCATCAGGACCATCAGGACCATCAGGTCCATCAGCAGCTGGTCCATCAGGACCATCAGGACCATCAGGTCCATCAGCAGCTGGTCCATCAGGACCATCAGGTCCATCAGGACCATCAGGACCATCAGGACCATCAGGTCCATCAGCAGCATCAAGACCATCAGGACCATCAGAACCATCAGGTCCATTAGCAGCTGGTCCATCAGGACCATCAGGTCCATCAGGGCCATCAGGACCATCAGGACCATCAGGTCCCTCAGGACCATCAGGTCCATCAGGTCCATCAGGACCATCAGGTCCATCAGGACCATCAGGTCCATCAGGACCATCAGGACCATCAGGTCCATCAGAACCATCAGGACCATCAGGTCCATCAGGACCATCAAGACCATCAGGACCATCAGGACCATCAGGTCCATTAGCAGCTGGTCCATCAGGACCATCAGGTCCATCAGGACCATCAGGACCATCAGGACCATCAGGTCCATCAGGACCATCAAGACCATCAGGACCATCAGGTCCATCAGGTCCATCAGGTCCATCAGGACCATCAGGACCATCAGGTCCATCAGGACCATCAGGTCCATTAGCAGCTGGTCCATCAGGACCATCAGGTCCATCAGGACCATCAGGACCATCAGGTCCATCAGGACCATCAGGACCATCAGGACCATCAGGTCCATCAGGACCATCAAGACCATCAGGACCATCAGGACCATCAGGTCCATCAGCAGCTGGTCCATCAGGACCATCAAGACCATCAGGACCATCAGGACCATCAGGTCCATCAGGACCATCAGGACCATCAGGTCCATCAGGTCCATCAGGACCATCAGGTCCATCAGCTGCTAATGGACCTGATGGACCATCAGATCCATTAGCAGCTGGTCCATCAGGACCATCAAGACCATCAGGTCCATCAGGACCATCAGGACCATCAGGTCCATCAGGACCATCAGGACCATCAGGACCATCAGGTCCATCAGCAGCTGGTCCATCAGGACCATCAGGTCCATCAGGACCATCAGGACCATCAGGTCCATCAGCAGCATCAAGACCATCAGGACCATCAGAACCATCAGCAGCTGGTCCATCAGGACCATCAGGTCCATCAGGACCATCAGGACCATCAGGTCCATCAGGACCATCAGGACCATCAGCAGCTGGTCCATCAGGACCATCAGGTCCATCAGGACCATCAGCAGCTGGTCCATCAGGACCATCAGGTCCATCAGGACCATCAGCAGCTGGTCCATCAGGACCATCAAGACCATCAGGACCATCAGCAGCTGGTCCATCAGGACCATCAGGACCATCAGGACCATCAGGACCATCAGCAGCTGGTCCATCAGGACCATCAGGACCATCAGGTCCATCAGGACCATCAGGTCCATCAGGACCATCAGGACCATCAGGTCCATCAGGTCCATCAGGTCCATCAGGACCATCAGGTCCATCAGGACCATCAGGACCATCAGGTCCATCAGGTCCATCAGGACCATCAGGTCCATCAGGTCCATCAGGTCCATCAGGACCATCAGGTCCATCAGGACCATCAGGACCATCAGGTACATCAGCTGCTAATGGACCTGATGGACCATCAGGTCCATTAGCAGCTGGTCCATCAGGACCATCAGGACCATCAGGTCCATCAGGTCCATCAGGACCACCAGGTCCTGATGGACCATCAGGACCATCAGGTCCATTAGCAGCTGGTCCATCAGGACCATCAAGACCATCAGGTCCATCAGGACCATCAGCAGCTGGTCCATCAGGACCATCAGGACAATCAGGTCCATCAGGTCCATCAGCTGCTAATGGTCCTGATGGACCAGCTGCTGATGGACCATCAGGTCCATTAGCAGCTGGTCCATCAGGACCATCAGGACCATCAGGTCCATCAGGTCCATCAAGACCATCAGGTCCATCAGGTCCATCAGGTCCATCAGGACCATCAGGTCCATCAGGTCCATCAGGACCATCAGGTCCATCAGGTCCATCAGGACCATCAAGACCATCAGGTCCATCAGGTCCATCAGGTCCATCAGCAGCTGGTCCAGGTGAGACGCAACCTGAGGAGCCGACCTGGACCTGCAGCAGGGTTAGCAGCATCCAGTGGCTCATGGAGGAAGTGACCCCACCACCGGGGCTGAACCGGTCCCAGTGCTCCCAGTGCTCCCAGTACCTGTGGTGAACTGGCCCTTCATCTTCTGGAACACCGGGTCCTGCGCCGTGGCCTGGGCCCGGCGGGCCAGGGACTCGGAGGCGGCGCTGGAGAACATGGTGGACACGTTGGACACGTTCTCCAGGCCCACGCCGAACGTGCTGACCAGCTTCTTCACGAAGTTCAGCGTGTGCGGCGTGATCTTGGCGTCCGACACGGCGCCGCTCTTCTCAAACGCCACGGAGTAGCACTTAGCCAGGCCCTGCTGCAGCTGCCGCAGCACCTGGGGGGGGAGGTGAGGCCTTCATCGGCTGCTGCATCAGCTGGACTTCATTATGTTAACATGTTCAAACACTTTGCATCTTAAGGGTCTTTCTGAGCCTGATGCTAAAGCTACATCGCTAACAGCAGCGAAGGAGGACGATTCGCTCCCTAGACGATCTGATGCTGTTGTTGTGTTCAAGTGGTGCTAACAGCAGTTAGCCTATCAGAAGCCATGCTAGCCTAAAGTAGCATCTGGATGCTAACATGTGGCAGCTAATGCTAATGTTAGCATCCAGAATCTGAGATGATATGATCTGTAGCCCCGGTAACGGCCCGTAGCCCCGGTAACGTTCCGTAGCCCCGGTAACGTTCCGTAGCCCCGGTAACGGCCCGTAGCCCCGGTAACGGCCCGTAGCCCCGGTAACGTCCCGTAGCTGTGGTAACGTCCCGTAGCCCCGGTAACGTTCCGTAGCCCCGGTAACGTCCGTAGCCCCGGTAACGTCCCGTAGCCCCGGTAACGGCCCGTAGCGGTACCCCGTACCCGTACGTCCGTAGCCCCGGTAACGTTCCGTAGCCCGGTAACGTTCCGTAGCCCGCGGTAACGTTCCGTAGCCCCGGTAACGTTCCGTAGCCCCGGTAACGGCCCGTAGCCCCGGTAACGCCCGTAGCCCCGGTAACGGCCCGTAGCCCCTGGTAACGTCCCGTAGCTGTGGTAACGTTCCGTAGCCCCGGTAACGGCCCCTAGCCCCGGTAACGGCCCGTAGCCCCGGTAACGTCCCGTAGCCCCGGTAACGTTCCGTAGCTGTGGTAACGGCCCGTAGCCCCGGTAACGTTCCGTAGCCCCGGTAACGCCCGTAGCCCCGGTAACGTCCCGTAGCCCCGGTAACGTTCCGTAGCCCCGGTAACGTCCCCTAGCCCCGGTAACGCCCGTAGCCCCGGTAACGGCCCGTAGCCCCGGTAACGTCCGTAGCCCCGGTAACGCGGCCCGGTAAGCCGTACCCGGTAACGTTCCGTAGCCCCGGTAACGTTCCGTAGCTCCGGTAACGGCCCGTAGCCCCGGTAACGGCCCGTAGCCCCGGTAACGGCCCGTAGCCCCGGTAACGTTCCGTAGCCCCGGTAACGTCCGTAGCCCCGGTAACGTCCCGTAGCCCCGGTAACGTTCCGTAGCCCCGGTAACGGCCCGTAGCCCCGGTAACGTCCCGTAGCCCCGGTAACGTTCTGTAGCCCCGGTAACGGCCCGTAGCCCCGGTAACGTTCCGTAGCCCCGGTAACGGCCCGTAGCCCCGGTAACGTTCCGTAGCCCCGGTAACGTTCTGTAGCCCCGGTAACGGCCCGTAGCCCCGGTAACCGCCTCACCTCCTCGTGCCAGTTCTCCGGAACCAGACCATCTGGTCCACGATTCCCTCCAGGGACGACAGCAGCGTCGGGTGCAGCTCCCTCTGCATGTGCATGATGCGGCTGCAGCGCCACATCGGCGCCGTGGCCCGGATCGGACCCGGGTCAGAACCCCCCGCGTGCGGCGCCGCCCCCACCGAGCCGGGCTGCTGCTGGCCCGACGAGTCTGCAACCAGAGACGGGGAGTCCTGAGGGGCCGGAACCGGGTCTGGACCAGAACGGAGCCGGTCACAGGTCAAAGGTCGGGCCTCACCGCTCTTGTAGCGCTCGCGCTGCTCGATCTTCAGGGTCAGGTAGAGCGTCCGGATGGGGAAGTAGACGGCCTGCGGGTAGACGCGCCCCACCTGGGACAGCAGGTCAAAGGTCAGGAGGAGGACGCTAACTTTATTTTGAAAAGCTTCAGTGAATAAACGTCCCTAACTGGCCACAGCTAACTGGTCAGAGCTAACCGGCCTGAGCTAACTGGTCACAGCTAACTGGTCACAGCTAACTGGTCACAGCTAACTGGTCACAGCTAACCGGTCAGAGCTAACCGGCCTGAGCTAACCGGTCAGAGCTAACCGGCCACAGCTAACTGGTCAGAGCTAACCGGTCAGAGCTAACCGGCCTGAGCTAACTGGTCGCAGCTAACTGGTCAGAGCTAACTGGTCACAGCTAACTGGTCAGAGCTAACCGGTCATGAGCTAACGGTCAAGCTAACTGGTCAGAGCTAACCGGTCGAGCTAACTGGTCTGGCTAACTGGTCAGAGCTAACTGGTCTGAGCTAACTGGTCAGAGCTAACCGGTACGAGAGCTAACCGGTCAGAGCTAAACTGGTCAGAGCTAACTGGTCAAGAAGCATAACCGGTCTGATATTAAGAACAAATTAAAACAAATGGAGCTGAAAGACGAGCAGACGGAGCTGAAGGTGGGGGGGGGAGATGTTCAGGCCTCACCTGGCTGATGAGGTTGAGCAGCGGTTTGCCCTCTGACCCCACCAGGCAGGTCAGCAGCTGAGGAATCCAGGCCAGCCATTGGATGGGAGGAACGCCGATGCAATATTTATCCACGGCGTCGGCCAGCGTGTTCTTATCGTCGAAGCTCAGCAGCCAGAGGACCTGCAGGAGGAGCACAGGCTGCTACTGCTGCACCGCCCGGCGACGGGGTCAGGCGGGGTCAGGAGGGGTCAGGAGGGGTCAGGCGGGGTCAGGTGGGGTCAGGCGGGGTCAGGAGGGGTCAGGCGGGGTCAGGCGGAGTCAGGCGGGGTCAGGCGGGGTCAGGAGGGGTCAGGTGGGGTCAGGCGGGGTCAGGGTCAGGAGGGGTCAGGAGGGGTCAGGTGGGGTCAGGCGGGTCAGGGTCAGGAGGGGTCAGGAGGGGTCAGGAGGGGTCAGGTGGGGTCAGGAGGGGTCAGGAGGGGTCAGGTGGGGTCAGGTGGGGTCAGGGTCAGGTGGGGTCAGGGTCAGGTGGGGTCAGGAGGGGTCAGGAGGGGTCAGGAGGGGTCAGGTGGGGTCAGGGTCAGGAGGGGTCAGGTGGGGTCAGGAGGGGTCAGGAGGGGTCAGGTGGGGTCAGGAGGGGTCAGGCGGGGTCAGAGGGGTCAGGGGGGTCAGGGGGTCAGGCGGGGTCGGTCAGGGGGGCGGGGTCAGGAGGGGTCAGGGGCGGGGTCAGGGGGTCAGGAGGGGTCAGGGGGGTAGGCGGGGTCAGGAGGGGTCAGGAGGGGTCAGGCGGGGTCAGCGGTCAGCGGGGTAGGAGGGGTCAGGGGTCAGGAGGGTCAGGGGGGTCAGGCGGGGGTCAGGAGGGTCAGGGGGTCAGGGTCAGGAGGGGTCAGGGGGGTCAGGGGGGTCAGGAGGGGTCAGGCGGGGTCAGGGAGGGGGTCAGGTGGGGGTCAGGGTCAGGTCGGTCGGGGGTCAGGGGGTCAGAGGTCAGGGGTCAGGGGTCAGAGGGTCAGGGGGTCAGGAGGGGTCAGAGGGCAGGGGTCAGGTCAGGGGGTCAGGCAGGGGTCAGGGGGGTCAGGCGGGGTCAGGTGGGGTCAGGCGGGGTCAGGGGAGGGGTCAGGGGGGTCAGGGGGGTCAGGGGGGTCAGGTCGGGGGTCAGGGGTCAGGCGGGTCAGGGTCAGGGGTCAGAGGTCAGGGGGTCAGCGGGGTCAGGGTCAGGGGGTCAGGGGGTCAGGGGGGTCAGGTGGGGTCAGGAGGGTCAGGGGTCAGGGGGGTCAGGTGGGGTCAGGGTCAGGGGGGTCAGGTGGGGTCGAGGGTCAGGGGTCAGGTGGGGTCAGGAGGGGTCAGGCGGGGTCAGGAGGGGTCAGGCGGGGGTCAGGCGGGTCAGGGGGGTCGGGGTCAGGTGGGGTCAGGCGGGGTCAGGGGGGTCAGGGGGGTCAGGCGGGGTCAGCGGCAGGGGTCGGGTCAGGGGGGTCAGGCGGGGTCAGGAGGGTCAGGGGGTCAGGCGGGGTCAGGCGGGTCAGGGGTCGGAGGGTCAGGTCGGGTCAGGGGGTCAGGTGGTCAGGGTCAGGGGTCAGGCGGGTCGGGGTCAGAGGGGTCAGGCGGGGTCAGGAGGGGTCAGGTGGGGTCAGGGTCAGGCGGGGTCAGGTCATGTCAGCGGGGCGGAGGTCAGGCGCAGAGGGTCAGCGTCAGGAGGGTCGGAGGGTCAGCGTCGGTCAGGAGGGCAGGTGGGTCAGGGGGTCAGGAGGGTCAGGGGGGTCAGGCAGTGGGTCAGGAGGTCAGAGGGTCAGGCGTTCAGGAGGGGTCAGCGGGGTAGGGTGGCGTCGGGGCGGCGGGGTCAGGGCTGACCCCTCACCTTGGCCAGGTACTTGCGGACTGCCTCGTTCTGGTGGCGGCAGGCGTGCAGGTAGCAGTTATGGCCGAGACGCCCAGTGCAGCCTGCCGCTCCTTAAGTCAGCTGATCCAAAGAGGCCTCCCCTTGACAGGACGTCTGCATCTGAACCGCGTGAAGCTTGTGGCTCCTCGACCGGGGGGGGGCGGATTCAGTTGGACTCACCAACAACGCAGAGGCAGGACTCGCCTTGGTGCTGATCGCTTTCCTCATCAATCGTTCGGCTCTTATAATCAGAACTGTTCCTCTAAAGCTCACTCTGAAATGAGCTCTAACTTCATAATGAAATCACATCTGGTTGATTCCTCGAAAAGCTCTGACTCTGAGCTGCTGGTGTCATCTGTCTGGACTCGACCAGTAGAACCAGTTTAATGGTTATAGAACTGGGACGACTCCATGAAGCTCAGGGTTCAGGTCTCCTGGCATCTCAAGGTGTCGACATGCAGCCAGTGGCTGACGGAGGAAATACAGATTAATATTTATATGTGAGACGCTCTAGTCTCAGTACCACAAGCGTTTAAAACTCTTCACCCCTGGTTGCCATGGAGATGTACAGGAACGTCACCGTCACACAGGAGGAGCTACAGAAACTGACATTTGGACTCATTTTTACTGAATTCCCAGGAGGAAAATCCAGCTGAGCTTCCCAACAGTTAAAAATGGAGAGAGAAATTCAGGAGCAGAGCTGCTGGGTGGAGCCACCAGCAGGAGGAGGAGCTGCTCCGCTGGAAGCTAAAGGTACGAGGAACAGGAAGTGAGGCGGGGCGTAACATGCTAACAGGCTAGCTGGAGGAAACAGGAAGCTGAGGCGGCGGCGTAACTGCTAACAGGCTAGCTGAGGAAACAGGAAGTGAGGCGGCGGCGTAACATGCTAACAGGCTAGCTGAGGAAACAGGAAGTGAGGCGGCGGCGTAACATGCTAACAGGCTAGCTGAGGAAACAGGAAGTGAGGCGGCGGCGTAACATGCTAACAGGCTAGCTGAGGAAACAGGAAGTGAGGGCGGCGGCGTAACATGCTAACAGGCTAGCTGAGGAAACAGGAAGTGAGGGCGGCGGCTACTTGTTGATCTGGCCAGAACAAGCTAACAGCTAGCTGAGGAAACAGGAAGTGGAGGCGGCGGCGTACTTGTTGATCTGGGCCAGGAACAAGCTAACAGGCTAGCTGAGGAAACAGGAAGTGAGGCGGCGGCGTACTTGTTGATCTGGGCCAGGAACAAGCTACAGCTAGCTAGCTGAGGAAACAGGAAGTGAGGCGGCGGGCGTACTTGTTGATCTGGGCCAGGAACAAGCTAACAGCTAGCTGAGGAAACAGAAGTGAGGGCGCGGCGTACTTGTTGACTGGCCAGGAACATGCCTGAGGCGTAGAACCGGCCGTCATCTCCTTGGTGAAGTACTTGAGGTTGGTCGACTCGATCACCTCCAGGCCCTGAGAGCAGAGAGACTCTGATTACGGCTCCTGGACAGGAAGCTGCACTTCCATTACACAGCGGCTCTGATGAGGCGTCTCCACGCGTGACAAACGAGGCGCGGGAACCATGTCTGCTGGCTCTGCTAATGACTAGCGGCGAGGCGGAGGCGCCATTAATCAGAACGCTGCGCTGATGCGTCTCGCTACGGCAGGCGGTTTCACATTAAATCAGCTGCTGGATGGCCAGACAGCTCAGACTGGGTCACTCGGATTTATCTGATCCTTCAGCAGTTTGGAGGCATCTGCACTGAACTACTGTTACAATCCAGTTAAAAATCTGAGAATCACGCTACTGATATCTGTAATAGTTCATCTAGTCAACAGGTCCCAGATGTAGGGAGCATTTTGAAATTTCAATCAAAGTTTCCCAGTTTCAGCAGCTCTTTCTGATCCAAACTGTTTTAGATGCAGTCTGTGTCTCGCCAGAGAATAAACAGAAAAAGCTCTGGAGATTTCTGCAGCCGACTTCAAGCTAATTAAATTCTCGGCCTCAACTCTCGTCCTGCTGCAATTTTCTACTTTGTGGTATTGACAGCTAAGAGGAAGCACCAGGGGTCCTTGCATACGATTCTTAATTCAGATACCCAACAATATCGAGTGACCCTTCATGACAGACCTGGAGCTGTGGTGCTAGCGTTACCTGCATCAGCTGCGCTAGCGTTTACCTGCATCCCGCTGCGCTAGCGTTACCTGCATCAGCTGCGCTAGCGTTACCTGCATCCGCTGCGCTAGCGTTACCTGCATCAGCTGCTAGCGTTACCTGCATCAGCTGCGCTAGCGTTACCTGCATCAGCTGCGCTAGCGTTACCTGCATCAGCTGCGCTAGCGTTACACCCGCATCAGCTGCGCTAGCGTTACCCGCATCAGCTGCGCTAGCGTTACCCGCATCAGCTGCGCTAGCGTTACCCCGCATCTAGCTCGCTAGCGTTATCCCGCATCAGCTGCGCTAGCGTTACCCCCGCATCAGCTGCGCTAGCGTTACCCGCATCAGCTGCGCTAGCGTTACCCGCATCAGCTGCGCTAGCGTTACCTGCATGCATTCGTTCTTGCCCATGACTCCGGCTAGCTGCAGGTAGCATTTGACCTGCTGCCGGATCTTCTGGAAGCAGTCGACGATGGGGACGGTGGGGATGGTGTGGATGCGGCTCAGGATGTCCAGAGCCACGTTCACCAGACCCTGAGGAGACAGGAAGTGATCAGCCCACAACAGGAAGCGAGTTTCCACTGACGGCGAAACGCCAACTGCTTCCAGCTCCCCAGAACCCAGTCCGTCTTCCTGAGTGGGCGGAGCCTGAGCCGTACCTGCTTCCTGGCGATCTTCCCGTACTGGATGATGGCGGAGGCCGAGGCGTGGACGCCCAGCATGGCGTTGTTGTTGTTGGGGTCGTGCTGCGTGTTCGTCTCGTACGCCGTCACGATGGCTGCAGAGAGACGGCCGTCAAGAGAAGCTCCAAAGTTCCGTAATATCAATAAATTAAAACGTGATTAAACTCAGGTCCTGTGAGCAGCTTAGCGAGAAACACACCTGGTTCAGGCAGAGCGGTGAACTGTGGTGAACGCTAGCATGCTAACAGAATTAGCTGCGGTAATGATGGGCCTCACCCTGGTAGTGGTGCTGCCGCCACATGAAGATGCTGCTCCAGTGGGACAGGTCGTCAGAGACGATGGGCAGCCGGTTCCTCCACGTCTTCACCACCGTCTTCATGTCGTGCAGACTGGTGTTGCGGCCCAGGTTGCTAGGCTGCAGCCCGGCGTTGATCTGGGCTGCTTCCTGCAGCTCGATGATCTGCTGCGCCGCCTGCACAGCAACCAGCAGCGTTAGCGACAGGACAGCGTTAGCGACAGGACAGCGTTAGCGACAGCACAGCGTTAGCGACAGCACAGCGTTAGCGACAGCACAGCGTTAGCGACAGCACAGCGTTAGCAACAGTACAGCGTTAGCGACAGCACAGCGTTAGCAACAGTACAGCGTTAGCGACAGGACAGCACAGCGACAGGATAGCGTTAGCGACAGCACAGCGTTAGCGACAGCACAGCGTTAGCGACAGGATAGCGTTAGCGACAGCACAGCGTTAGCGACAGGCTCCCCAGGCTCTATTCATGGGGGGTCGTCCTCATGGGGGGCAGGAGGCCGATGACTGAATCACTGACTGATAATCGATCACATATCAAATCAACTCATCAGCCAATATTAACCCAGCCCTGCAATCGATAGTGAGGGGAGAGTCACTGATGGCTGAGAGGGAGAAACAGAGGGAAGGATGGGGGACATCAGAACCTCCCACTGGACCGGGACCGGTTCTGAGACACCGGATTGGTCCAGAGACACCGGACCGGTCCCGGTGTCTCAGAACCCGGACCGGTCCGGTGTCTCAGAACCGGTCCGGTGTCTCAGAACCGGTCCGGTGTCTCTGGACCGGTCCGGTGTCTCAGAACCGGTCCGGTGTCTCTGGACCGGTCCGGTGTCTCTGGACCGGTCCGGTGTCTCAGAACCGGTCCGGTGTCTCTGGACCGGTCCGGTGTCTCTGGACCGGTCCGGTGTCTCAGAACCGGTCCGGTGTCTCAGGACCGGTCCGGTGTCTCTGGACCGGTCCGGTGTCTCTGGACCGGTCCGGTGTCTCAGAACCGGTCCGGTGTCTCAGAACCGGTCCGGTGTCTCTGGACCGGTCCGGTGTCTCAGAACCGGTCCGGTGTCTCTGGACCGGTCCGGTGTCTCAGAACCGGTCCGGTGTCTCAGAACCGGTCCGGTGTCTCTGGACCGGTCCGGTGTCTCTGGACCGGTCCGGTGTCTCAGAACCGGTCCGGTGTCTCTGGACCGGTCCGGTGTCTCAGAACCGGTCCGGTGTCTCTGGACCGGTCCGGTGTCTCAGAACCGGTCCGGTGTCTCTGGACCGGTCCGGTGTCTCAGAACCGGTCCGGTGTCTCTGGACCGGTCCGGTGTCTCAGAACCGGTCCGGTGTCTCAGAACCGGTCCGGTGTCTCTGGACCGGTCCGGTGTCTCAGAACCGGTCCGGTGTCTCAGAACCGGTCCGGTGTCTCAGAACCGGTCCGGTGTCTCAGAACCGGTCCCGGTCCAGAGACACCGGACCTTCACTGACCTTCACTCTGCGCCTCCATCCATCATTTTAATGCGATTCTGCTGCAGCCACTTCATCACTCACTATCTGATGGCAGGGGGGTAATGACACACCTGCCCCCCCCAGCAGGAGGCCGTGCGGCTCCCCGGCCTCCGTGACCTCTGACCTGCAGCAGCGGCGTGTGGACGTGGGACACGACGTGCGGCAGCCGCCGCCACACTCGCGGATGGCCAGGCTGGAGGCCATTTCCACCAGCCGCTCGATGAAGCCCAGCTGCTGCTCCTCCGGGTGGCAGACGGCCAGGTAGCCGCGGTGCAGGTTCACCTTCCAGGCCGACTCCTTGGGGCAGCTCAGCTCCACCTGGGGTCAGAGGTCACCGGGTCAGGAGCTTCTGCTGGACAAGGAACTTGGCCAAGATGAATAATGGGATGTGGAGACGAGCCCCTGCGTTTCCCTCGGGGTCTCCCCTGTGGCAGCCCCTGCGTTTCCCTCGGGGTCTCCCCTGTGGCAGCCCCTGCGTTTCCCTCGGGGTCTCCCCTGTGGCAGCCCCTGCGTTTCCCTCGGGGTCTCCCCTGTGGCAGCCCCTGCGTTTCCCTCGGGGTCTCCCCTGTGGCAGCCCCTGCGTTTCCCTCGGGGTCTCCCCTGTGGCAGCCCCTGCGTTTCCCTCGGGGTCTCCCCTGTGGCAGCCCCTGCGTTTCCCTCGGGGTCTCCCCTGTGGCAGCCCCTGCGTTTCCCTCGGGGTCTCCCCTGTGGCAGCCCCTGCGTTTCCCTCGGGGTCTCCCCTGTGGCAGCCCCTGCGTTTCCCTCGGGGTCTCCCTTCGCCGCTCACCTGGACCAGCGCCTCCTTCATGGCGCTCCAGTTGGAGACCCTCCAGGCGCAGTCCAGCACCAGGTAGGGGTTGCAGTGACCTTTGGACTGGCCGTACTCGGTCAGCGGCTCCCATTGGTTCAGCTCCTTGGAGCAGCTGCACAGAACCAGACCGGTCAGACCATCAACGTGCTGCGGCACCAGACCGGTTTGAACTGGACCTCACCGGATCCAGTGATCCTCCCACAGCTGGTACTCGGGGAAGACGGCTGGAGACGCGCTGCTGCGCTCGTGCTCCTTCCTGGCCTTCTCCATGGCCTTCTCGTAGCTCTCCTGGGCCTGGGGTTTCCATGACAACAACAACATCACCTACAGCGATCGCAGGTTTCCACGACAACAACAACAACATCTACCGCCAGGAAAGCAGGAAATTGATCCAGAGGAACCGGCAGATCCAGCCTCAGTGAGGTTAGCGGGTCGGGTCAGCGCCAGGCTGGAGCAAAGTTCAGGAACCCAGAGAGCGAATCCGACCCGCCATCTTTACTGGGTAGACCTAGCGCTGTGGCGGCCATCTTTACTGGGCAAAGCTAGGGCTGTGGCGGCCATCTTTACTGGGTAAAGCTAGGGCTGTGGCGGCCATCTTTACTGGGCAAAGCTAGCGCTGTGGCGGCCATCTTTACTGGGTAAAGCTAGGGCTGTGGTGGCCATCTTTACTGGGCAAAGCTAGCGCTGTGGCGGCCATCTTTACTGGGTAGACCTAGCGCTGTGGCGGCCATCTTTACTGGGTAGACCTAGCGCTGTGGCGGCCATCTTTACTGGGTAAAGCTAGGGCTGTGGTGGCCATCTTTACTGGGCAAAGCTAGCGCTGTGGCGGCCATCTTTACTGGGTAGACCTAGCGCTGTGGCGGCCATCTTTACTGGGTAAAGCTAGGGCTGTGGCGGCCATCTTTACTGGGTAGACCTAGCGCTGTGGCGGCCATCTTTACTGGGTAAAGCTAGGGCTGCGGCGGCCATCTTTACTGGGTAAACAGAGCACTGCGGCGGCCATCTTTATTGGGTAAACAGAACGCTGTGGCGGCCATCTTTACTGGGTAGACCTAGTGCTGTGGCGGCCATCTTTACTGGGTAGACCTAGCGCTGTGGCGGCCATCTTTACTGGGTAGACCTAGCGCTGTGGCGGCCATCTTTACTGGGTAGACCTAGCGCTGTGGCGGCCATCTTTACTGGGCAAAGCTAGGGCTGTGGCGGCCATCTTTACTGGGCAAAGCTAGCGCTGTGGCGGCCATCTTTACTGGGTAGACCTAGCGCTGTGGCGGCCATCTTTACTGGGTAGACCTAGCGCTGTGGCGGCCATCTTTACTGGGTAAAGCTAGGGCTGTGGTGGCCATCTTTACTGGGCAAAGCTAGCGCTGTGGCGGCCATCTTTACTGGGTAAAGCTAGCGCTGCGGCGGCCATCTTTACTGGGCAAAGCTAGGGCTGCGGTGGCCATCTTTACTGGGTAGACCTAGTGCTGTGGCGGCCATCTTTACTGGGTAGACCTAGCGCTGTGGCGGCCATCTTTACTGGGTAGACCTAGCGCTGTGGCGGCCATCTTTACTGGGTAAACAGAGCACTGCGGCGGCCATCTTTATTGGGTAAACAGAACGCTGTGGCGGCCATCTTTACTGGGTAGACCTAGTGCTGTGGCGGCCATCTTTACTGGGTAGACCTAGCGCTGTGGCGGCCATCTTTACTGGGTAGACCTAGCGCTGTGGCGGCCATCTTTACTGGGTAAACAGAGCACTGCGGCGGCCATCTTTATTGGGTAAACAGAACGCTGTGGCGGCCATCTTTACTGGGTAGACCTAGCGCTGTGGCGGCCATCTTTACTGGGTAAACAGAGCACTGCGGCGGCCATCTTTATTGGGTAAACAGAATGCTGTGGCGGCCATCTTTACTGGGTAGACCTAGCGCTGCGGCGGCCATCTTTACTACGTAAACTGAGTGCTGCGGCGGCTTCGTTCTTCTCCAAGTCACGTTGGGATGGGAATCTTTCGCTCTGACATCGACTGCGGTTCATTTAAGTAGCAATAAAGAACAAACTGCAGAGAACGAAGCTCTACTGAGAGAAGCGGCCATGATGGATCAACAGGAAGATTTTTATATCAGAGTATCAAGGCCCATCCTGCTCATCTCCAGCGGATGGTTCAGATTAACTGACCTATGACCCGGCGCTCCTGACCTGCTCGAAGAAGCCGTGCTGCTCGTAGGCGATGGCCGTCGCCGTCTCTGGAAACTTGCATCTCTTCTGCCAGAGTCCGGCCCACATGTCCTCCTCCTGCAGCAGCGAGTAGAGCTCCGCCAGCGAGTCCAGGATCTCCTGCAGGGAGCCGAGCCGTGAGCCCAGAACCGGGACCGGGCCCGAGCGGAACCAGGCCCCCCCCCAGCCTACCTGCTGAGGCGGCGTGATGCTCTCCTGCTCGTAGAAGTCTGCGCTGGGCCGCGGCTTGCCGTGCAGACTCAGGCCCTTCTCGAAGGCCTGCTGCTCCAGCAGCAGGGTGGAGCGCAGCCACAGGTTGTGCGTCTTGCCCAGGTACTTGAGCACACAGGCCGGATGGGGATGGGGGGGACGCACTGGGACATGGCCTCCACGAAGCAGTGCAGCGCGCTGGGCTGGCAGTCGCGCTGCGCCTGGTGGCTGCCGCTGCACAGGAAGGGGCTCACCTCCCCGGACAGGGCCTGACACACACACACACACACACACACACACACACACACACACACACACACACACACACACACACACAACAGCGTCAGACGATCAATACCTCCGATTACAGGTGACCGGTGTGTGTGTGTGTGTGTGTGTGTGTGACCTATCAGACTGAAGCAGGAGTTTCATTCATTCTCCTGTTTGTTTCCTCCCAGAGCTTCAGGCTTAGACTGCAGGTATATTTTCAGTTTTTATCCAGAAATGGTTTAAAGTTTATCTGAGCGGCTCAAAAAGGGCAGAAAAACTCAAATATGAACACATGAAACCTAAACCTGCCTTTAATGCAGTGACAGTAAAACACAGCAAGTTCTGGAGCAAAACGATCGAAGGAGTCGACTCCAACATGGCGACTAGTGACGATTCAATAAGTGACCAGCTAAATCCAACCGAATGATTCCTGGTTCCTGACCCGTTGGGCTCCAGCAGAACCCGGCGCCGCCTCCTGCTGCGGCTCTGAACCCACATGATCGGCTCCATCCCAGTGAAGCTGGTTTCCAGACGGGGTTTCAGAAGAGCGTCAAGCTAACCGCCACCAGGAAACGCCAACAGGAAACGCCACCAGGAAACGCCACCAGGAAACGCCTCCAGGAAACGCCACCAGGAAACGCCACCAGGAAACGCCACCAGGAAACGCCACCAGGAAACGCCTCCAGGAAACGCCACCAGGAAACGCCACCAGGAAACGCTTCCAGGAAACGCCACCAGGAAACGCCACCAGGAAACGCTTCCAGGAAACGCCTCCAGGAAACGCCACCAGGAAACACCACCAGGAAACGCCACCAGGAAACACCACCAGGAAACGCCTCTAACCACTTCCAGGAAACGCCTCCAGGAAACGCCTCCAGGAAACGCCACCAGGAAACGCCTCCAGGAAACGCCACCAGGAAACGCTTCCAGGAAACGCCACCAGGAAACGCCACCAGGAAACACCACCAGGAAACGCTTCCAGGAAACGCCACCAGGAAACGCTTCCAGGAAACGCCACCAGGAAACGCCACCAGGAAACGCCTCCAGGAAACGCAGCTAAACGCCACCAGGAAACGCCGCTAACCGCCACCAGTGCTGAGCTCTGGCTGCTCCGGCAACCAATCAGCTGATCAGAGGTTCTCAGAGGCCCAATGAGATTGTGACATTTAAACCCTGGATGGTTTTACCATCAACCGCGTTTGGTGCCAACAGCATAGAGGAGAAGCAGGAAGGTGTCCAAATATCTGGTGCGTAGCCACATCTGTGTGTGGGACGGACATGTCTGTGGGACGGACAGGTCCGTCCTGAACCTCAATCTAATTGGTCAGCAGCTCCGTGACGTCACAGCGAAGCTCCTGATAACCAATCAGACGAGTTTCCCCTGAGCTTCTGAGTTCTGGTTCTGAAGACCCGACGGGCCGACCGTGGAATCTGCCTCGCGTTTCCTGAGCGTCTTGCTGAGACTGCAGGTTAAACCGTCACATCTAGTCGAAAGTAGAAACCATTTGCTGCTTCGCCTCCGTTTCCTCTGGGCGTCTCAGAGACGTCACCCGAACCTGAGACCTCAGGTTCAGGTGACCTAACCCCTGACCCCTGACCCCAACCCTCACCTGTAACAACCAGAAAGCAGAGCCACCGCAGACTCACATGCTGCTCTTCTTCTTTAGATAAACCATGTAAACGGCCTAGTCAAAGTAAAGGGCCTAGTCAAAGTGAACGGCCTAGTCAAAGTAAAGGGCCTAGTCAAAGTGAACGGCCTAGTCAAAGTAAAGGGCCTAGTCAAAGTAAAGGGCCTAGTCAAAGTGAACGGCCTAGTCAAAGTAAAGGCCTAGTCAAAGTGAACGGCCTAGTCAAAGTAAAGGGCCTAGTCAAAGTAAAGGGCCTAGTCAAAGTGAACGGCCTAGTCAAAGTAAAGGGCCTAGTCAAAGTGAACGGCCTAGTCAAAGTAAAGGGCCTAGTCAAAGTAAAGGGCCTAGTCAAAGTGAACGGCCTAGTCAAAGTAAAGGGCCTAGTCAAAGTGAACGGCCTAGTCAAAGTAAAGGGCCTAGTCAAAGTGAACGGCCTAGTCAAAGTGAACGGCCTAGTCAAAGTGAACGGCCTAGTCAAAGTGAACGGCCTAGTCAAAGTGAACGGCCTAGTCAAAGTAAAGGGCCTAGTCAAAGTAAAGGGCCTAGTCAAAGTAAAGGGCCTAGTCAAAGTGAACGGCCTAGTCAAAGTAAAGGGCCTAGTCAAAGTAAAGGGCCTAGTCAAAGTGAACGGCCTAATCAAAGTAAAGGGCCTAGTCAAAGTAAAGGGCCTAGTCAAAGTGAACGGCCTAGTCAAAGTAAAGGGCCTAGTCAAAGTGAACGGCCTAGTCAAAGTGAACGGCCTAGTCAAAGTGAACGGCCTAGTTAAAGTAAAGGGCCTAGTCAAAGTAAAGGGCCTAGTCAAAGTGAACGGCCTAATCAAAGTAAAGGGCCTAGTCAAAGTAAAGGGCCTAGTCAAAGTGAACGGCCTAATCAAAGTAAAGGGCCTAGTCAAAGTAAAGGGCCTAGTCAAAGTGAACGGCCTAGTCAAAGTAAAGGGCCTAGTCAAAGTGAACGGCCTAGTCAAAGTGAACGGCCTAGTCAAAGTGAACGGCCTAGTCAAAGTAAAGGGCCTAGTCAAAGTAAAGGGCCTAGTCAAAGTAAAGGGCCTAGTCAAAGTAAAGGGCCTAGTCAAAGTGAACGGCCTAGTCAAAGTGAACGGCCTAGTCAAAGTAAAGGGCCTAGTCAAAGTAAAGGGCCGAGTCAAAGCCCGGCTGACTCACGTGCTGCTGGCGGTCAGACAGGATCTTCCAGAGTCGGGGAACAGCTGCATCATGGTCCGTTCGGCCAGCGGCGTGGAGATGTGGCACAGCTGGACCAGAGCGTTCAGCAGGGCGCCGGTCTGCAACACAGAACCATCAGGACCGGGACCAGGACCGGGACCGGGACCAGGACCGGAACCAGAACCGGGACCGGGACCAGAACCGGGACCAGGACCAGGACCAGGACCAGGACCAGGACCGGAACCAGAACCAGGACCAGGACCAGGACCGGAACCGGGACCAGGACCAGGACCAGCACCAGGACCAGGACCAGGACCGGAACCGGGACCAGGACCAGGACCAGGACCAGGACCAGGACCGGAACCAGAACCAGGACCGGGACCGGGACCGGGACCGGGACCAGAACCGGGACCAGGACCAGGACCAGGACCAGGACCAGGACCGGAACCAGAACCAGGACCGGGACCAGGACCGGGACCGGGACCGGGACCAGGACCAGCACCAGAACCGGGACAAGGACCGGGACCGGAACCAGAACCAGAACCAGGACCAGGACCGGAACCAGAACCAGGACCAGGACCGGACCAAGACCGGGACCGGGACCAGGACTGGGACCAGACCAGGACCACACCAGAACCGGGACAAGGACCGGACCGGAACCAGAACCAGAACCAGGACCAGGACCAGGACCGGAACCAGAACCAGGACCGGACCAGACCAGACCAGGACCAGGACCAGGACCAGGACCGAACCAGAACCAGGACCAGGGACCAGGACCAGGACCGGACCAGGACCGGACCGGACCGGACCAGGACCAGGACCAGAACCAGGACCGGACCAGAACCGAACCAGAACCAGAACAGGACCGGGACCAGGACCGGAACCAGGACCGGGACCAGGACCAGGACCGGAACCAGAACCAGAACCAGGACCAGGACCGGAACCAGAACCAGGACCGGACCAGACCGGACCGAACCAGAACCAGGACCGGGACCAGGACCAGGACCAGGACCGGACCAGGACCGGGACCAGGACCAGGACCAGAACCAGGACCAGACCAGAACCAGACCAGGACCAGACCAGGACCAGGACCAGAACCAGAACCAGGACCAGGACCAGAACCAGAACCAGGACCGGACCAGGACCAGGACCGGACCAGAACCAGGACCAGAACCGGGACCAGGACCAGAACCAGGACCAGGACCGGAACCAGAACCAGAACCAGGACCAGGACCAGGACCAGGACCGGGACCAGGACCAGGACCAGAACCAGGACCGGACCAGAACCGGAACCAGAACCAGAACTAGGACCGGACCAGGACCAGGACCGGAACCAGAACCAGGACCGGGACCAGGACCAGGACCGGAACCAGAACCAGAACCAAGGACCAGGACCGGAACCAGAACCAGGACCAGAGACCGGAGACCGGACCAGAGACCAGGACCAGGACCGGACCAGGACCAGGACGGGACCAGGACCAGGACCAGAACCAGGACCAGGACCAGAACCAGAACCAGGACCGGGACCAGGACCAGGACCGGACCGGGACCAGAACCAGAACCAGGACCAGGACCAGGACCAGGACCAGGACCGGAACCAGAACCGGGACCAGGACCAGGACCGGAACCAGGACCAGGACTGGAGACCGGGACCAGGACCAGGACCAGGACCGGGACCAGGACCAGGACCGGAACCAGAACCAGGACCGGGACCAGGACCAGGACCGGAACCACCAGAACCAGAACCAGAACCAGAACCAGGACCAGGACCGGGACCAGGACCGGAACCAGAACCAGGACCGGGACCAGGACCAGAACCAGGACCAGAACCGGGACCAGGACCAGAACCAGGACCAGGACCGGGGAAACCAGAACCAGAAACCAGGACCAGGACCAGGACCAGGGACCAGGACCAGGACCAGGACCAGAACCAGGACCAGGGGACCAGAACCGGAACCAGAACCAAGAACCAGGACCGCGGACCAGGACCAGGACCCGGAACCAGAACCAGGAAACCGGGACCAGGACCAGAGACCGAAACCAGAACAACCAGAAACCAGGACCAGGACCAGCCGGAACCAGAACCAGACCAGGACACCAGACCAGGACCAGACAACAGACCGGACCAGGACCAGGACCGGAACCCAGGACCGGACCAACCAGGACCGGACCGACCAGAACCAGGACCAGAAACCAGAAAGGACCGGACCGGACCAGGACCGGGACCAGGAAACCGGACCGGACCAGGACGGACCAGAACCAGGACGCCGGGACCAGAGGACCAACGGACCAGACCAGGACCGGGACCAGGACCGGACCAGGACCGGACCGGGACCGGGACCAGAACCAGGACCGGACGGACCGGGACCAGAACCAGACCGGACCAGAACCAGGACCAGAACCAGGACCAGCCGGACGGACCAGGACCGGGACCGGGACCAGAACCAGGACCGGGACCAGAACCAGGACCAGAACCAGAACCGGACCGGGACCGGGACCGGAACCAGGACCAGCACCAGAACCGGGACCAGAACCAGGACCAGGACCGGAACCGGGACCGGGACCGGGACCGGGACCAGAACCAGGACCAGAATCGGGACCGGGACCGGGACCAGGACCGGACCGGAACCAGAACCAGGACCAGGACCAGGACCAAACCAGGACCAGGACCAGGACCAGGACCAGGACCAGGACCAGAACCAGGACCGGACCGGGACCGGGACCAGGACCAGGACCAGAACCAGGACCGGAACCAGAACCAGGACCAGGACCAGGACCGGAATCAGGACCAGGACCAGAACCAGAACCGGGACCAGGACCAGAACCGGGACCAGGACCAGAACCAGGACCAGAACCAGGACCAGGACCAGAACCAGGACCAGAACCAGAACCGGACCAGGACCAGGACCAGGACCAGGACCAGGACCAGCTACCTTGACGTCCCGCAGCGAGTCCAGGAACTTGTCGTGCCGGTTGGTCAGCATGTGCAGCTGGTTCCCGGCGTCTCGCTCCGCCTGATCCTTCGTCTTCGGCTGGTCGCCTGGAGCCAGTTCTATGTCGATCTCCACGTCCTGCAGGTCAGAGGTCAGAGGTCAGAGGGGTCAGGAGCCGCACGCCGGCCGCGGCTCGAGGTCAAAGGTCACCTCCTCCTTGGTCTCGCTGGTCTCCCGGGGCTCCTGCTTCACGTGCGTCGCCATGGCGAAGGCGGCGCGGTCGTGGCTGTCGGCCATGTTGATGACGTTGGTGATGGACGGCAGCATGGAGCCCTGGCAGCTGGTACCGATCACCGAGTGGCGCTCGCACACCGCCAGCAGCAGCTGAGACGGGCAGAACCGGGTCAGGACCGGAGCCGGACCGACCGGACCGGGACCGGGACCGGACCAGGACCGAACCAGGACCAGGACCGGAACCAGGACCAGGACCAGGACCAGGACCAGAAAAAGGACCAGGACCAGAACCAGGACCAGGACCAGACCAGGACCAGGACCAGGACCAGGACCGGAACCAGGACCGGAGCCGGAGACCGGACCGGGACCGGGACCAGGACCGGGACCGGGACCAGGACCAGGACCAGGACCAGGACCGGAACCAGGACCGGAGCCGGAGACTGGACCGGGACCAGGACCAGGACCAGGACCGGAACCAGGACCGGAACCAGGACCAGGACCGGAACCAGGACCAGGACCGGGACCGGAACCAGGACCAGGACCAGGACCAGAACCAGGACCGACTCACCTCGATGCACTGCTTGGTCCAGAAGTGCCCCCCCATGGCCTCCCAGTTCTGGGAGCAGCAGACGTACAGCAGCCGCTCGTAGACGCGCCGCTTCATGGACGCGTCGAAGACCTCGAAGAACTTGGCCCGGATGGACGGCTGGCTGCAGCGCAGCCCCGACAGGAAGGCCGGCTCCAGCTTGGACGTGATGTCGCTTCCTGACAGGCTCTCGTCTCTGGAGGTGCAGATCGACATCGACTCCTTCCCAGACGAGCAGAGCTGAGTATTTAAAGGACCTTTGACCTCCAGGTTACCTGTACACGTAGTTGACCAGGTCCAGGAAGTGAGCGTTGAGCTCCAGCTCGTCCGGGAAACGTTTCTCGATGTAGGTCATCATCTTCACCAGCAGGACGGACTTTTCCCGCAGTTGGGCATCTGGCAGGAAGTGGACAGACGGGTCAGGAGGTGGAAAGATGGAAACAGGAAGTGGAAAGATGGAAACAGGAAGCGGACAGACGGAAACAGGAAGCGGACAGACGGAAACAGGAAGTTTACAGACGGAAGCAGGAAGTGGACAGACAGGATCAGGAAGTGGACAGACGGAAGCAGGAAGTGGACAGATGGAAACAGGAAGTGGACAGACGGAAGCAGGAAGTTTACAGTCGGAAGCAGGAAGTGGACAGACGGAAGCAGGAAGTGGACAGACGGAAGCAGGAAGCAGACAGACGGAAGCAGGAAGCGGACAGACGGAAGCAGGAAGTGGACAGACGGAAGCAGGAAGTGGACAGACGGGATCAGGAAGTGGACAGACGGAAGCAGGAAGTGGACAGACGGAAGCAGGAAGTGGACAGATGGAAACAGGAAGTGGACAGACAGAAGCAGGAAGTGGACAGATGGAAGCAGGAAGAGGACAGACAGGATCAGGAAGTGGACAGACGGAAGCAGGAAGCAGACAGACAGGATCAGGAAGTGGACAGATGGAAACAGGAAGTGGACAGACAGAAGCAGGAAGTGGACAGATGGAAACAGGAAGTGGACAGACAGAAGCAAGAAGTGGACAGACGGAAGTAGGAAGTTTACAGACGGAAGCAGGAAGTGGACAGACGGAAGCAGGAAGTTTACAGACGGGTCAGGAAGCGGAAAGATGGAAACGGGAAGTGGAAAGATGGAAACAGGAAGTGGACAGACAGAAGCAAGAAGTGGACAGACGGAAGCAGGAAGTTTACAGTCGGAAGCAGGAAGTTTACAGACGGAAGCAGGAAGTGGACAGACGGAAGCAGGAAGTGGACAGACGGAAGCAGGAAGCAGACAGACGGGTCAGGAAGCAGACAGGAAGTGCCCCCCCACCTGGTTGGCGGCCATGGGCGAGTTGTTCTTCAGCCAGTCCTCGACGATCTTCACCACGGCGCGGAGGATCTTGGGGTCGGCCGACTTCTCGATCAGAGACGTGAGGATGACCTGGATGAAGTTCTTCCTCATCTCCAGGCTCATCACCGACAGCCGCGTCTTCACCAGGTCCAGGCTGAGCATCACCAGCTCGCTGGTCACTGCGGGGTCAGAGGTCAGCGCCGTCGGAGCGAGCCCCGCCCGCCCGGCGACCTCCGACCCCGGCCTACCTGTGCTGGCCTCGGTGACCCCCGGGTTGGCCTGCTGGGGGCTCAGGTGTTCCCTCACCATCTTCTGCAGCGAGCGCATGAAGACGGAGATGAGGCGGTCGATGTAGCTGGCGTTGTAGCTGCAGGCCGACTTCAGGATCATCAGAGTCCCTGGGAGGAAGAGGAGGAGGATGAAGAGGAGGAGGGGGGGACAGGAGGACCAGGGGGGACGGGAGGACCAGGACAGGTAGCTACCAAACAGCTGGGTGGGGTTGGTGCTGCTGGTCGCCTTCTCGTAGTTGGTCAACCCTTCATAGATGACTTTCCCCACAGCGGCATAGAGAGACTCCAACTCCTCGTATTTAGAGGCGACGCTGGACGTGCCTGAAGGGACAGGAGGGGGACAGGAAGGAGACAGGAGGGAGACAGGAAGGAGACAGGAGGGAGACAGGAAGGAGACAGGAAGGAGACAGGAAGGAGACAGGAAGGAGACAGGAGGGAGACAGGAAGGAGACAGGAGGGAGACAGGAAGGAGACAGGAAGGAGACAGGAGGGGGACAGGAAGGAGACAGGAGGGAGACAGGAAGGAGACAGGAAGGAGACAGGAGGGGGACAGGAGGGGGACAGGAAGGAGACAGGAGGGGGACAGGAAGGAGACAAGAGGGAGACAGGAAGGAGACAGGAGGGGACAGGAAGGAGACAGGAAGGAGACAGGAAGGAGACAGGAAGGAGACAGGAGGGAGACAGGAAGGAGACAGGAGGAGACAGGAAGGAGACAGGAGGGAGACAGGAAGGAGACAGGAGGGAGACAGGAAGGAGACAGGAAGGAGACAGGAAGGAGACAGGAGGGGGACAGGAAGGAGACAAGAGGGAGACAGGAAGGAGACAGGAGGGGGACAGGAAGTGAAACAGGAAGGAGACAGGAGACAGGAAGTGAAACAGGAGGGAGACAGGAAGTGAAACAGACTCGTCAGACTCTCCACATGCAGACGTTGTATTTCTATGGAAACCATCAGCTCTAAACTCCTGAAGACACGACATGTTGGCTGGTTGTTTTCCTTCCACATCCTGGTTGGATGAACCCAGGCGAGTCGGACTCAGAGGTTCTGGTACCAAACTCTGTATCTTTCGGTCTAAATCTGCTGCTTAGTCGCGTCTTTTCGGCTTGGTGCTGCCTCTAGTGGTGATGGGTGGTAACACAGCTAATATAATTACATTACTAAATCAGAATATCTTTATTATTTATTATTAATTGTTCATCCTCATAAGAATGTAGAGCTAATTAAATGATCTAGACCTTAAAGTGTTTCCAGTTCAACCTGGTGACACATTTTAAATATCTTGGGTCGTTCCTGGACAGTCAGTCAGACGTTTTCAGTGAACCTGGTGGGTTTGGTACCTCAGGAAAGGTTCAGAACCTGTGGACTAGAGACTTTCTGACCTCCTGGTCTAGAGACTTTCTGACCTCCTGGACTTTCTGACCTCCTGGACTAGAGACTTTCTGACCTCCTGGACTAGAGACTTTCTGACCTCCTGGACTAGAGACTTTCTGACCTCCTGGTCTAGAGACTTTCTGACCTCCTGGTCTAGAGACTATCTGACCTCCTGGACTAGAGACTTTCTGACCTCCTGGTCTAGAGACTTTCTGACCTCCTGGTCTAGAGACTTTCTGACCTCCTGGTCTAGAGACTTTCTGACCTCCTGGTCTAGAGACCTTCTGATCTGGTGGTCTATCCTCTGGACTAGATGCTCTGCAGCTTCGCTGCTCCTATCTCGGTCTGTTTGTCCAGCCGGGATGGTGCAGAGGAACCAGGTCCAGTTGGACTCACTGGGCTCGGTGGGGAAGATGCTCATGAGGCGGGACAGCAGGGAGTGGACGGCCCGCAGGATCTTGGTGTTGCCGCAGGTCATGCATGCTGCGATGCCGCGCTGCAGAGGCTTGAAGTGGGCCAAGATGGCCGGCGACTGCAGCACCGTCAGCAGGAAGCACAGGATCTCCAGACCCGTGCAGATGTTGGAGATGTTGGCCTGGGCCGGCTGCTCCTGAGGCAGAGCAGCAGCAGTCAGGCTGACCGCCAGGCTGACCGCCAGGCTGACCGCCAGGCTGACCGCCAGGCTGACGGCGGCCATCTTACCACCGTCATCAGCAGCTTGTCGAACCACTGCAGCTTGAGCTCGGCGCGCGGCCACATGTCGGGCCTCAGGGCGGTTTTCATCAGGCTGACGCAGCGGCGGGACAGCAGCTCACCTGGAGACCCGGCCACGTTGGTGAGTCGACACCTGAGGACGGTTACAGTAGCATAACGACACATGATGCAACAAACCAGCAGGTTCGACCCGGTTCTCACCTGGCAGCATCCTATAGGAAGTTGACCACAGTGTCCCGTAAGTGCTCCTCCACTGGTTCTGACATGGGCTCATCACGGCAGGACACAGGCTGCGGTCCACAACACCTGGACACCACCACACAGGTCACACAGGTCACACAGGTCACACACACAGGTCACACACACAGGTCACACACACAGGTCACACACACACAGGTCACACAGGTCACACACACACACAGGTCACACACACAGGTCACACATCACACAGGTCACACACACAGTCACACAGGTCACACACAGGTCACACACACACAGGTCACACACACAGGTCACACACACACAGGTCACACACACAGGTCACACACACAGGTCACACACACACAGGTCACACAGGTCACACACACAGGTCACACAGTCACACAGGTCACCACACAGGTCACACAGGTCACACACACAGGTCACCACACACAGGTCACCAGCACACAGGTCACACACAGGTCACACAGGTCACACACACGGTCACACCAGGTCACACACACACAGGTCACACAGGTCCACACACAGGTCACACACACAGGTCACACAACCAGGTCACACACACACAGGTCACACACAGGTCACACACACACGGTCCACACACACAGGTCACACACACAGGTCACACACAGGTCACAACACAACACAGGTCACACACAGGTCACACACACACAGGTCACACACAAGGTCACACACAGGTCACACACAGGTCACACACAGGTCACACAGGTCACACAGGTCACACAGGTCACACAGGTCACACACACACAGGTCACACACACAGGTCACACAGGTCACACACACACAGGTCACACACACAGGTCACACAGGTCACACACAGGTCACACAGGTCACACAGTCACACACAGGTCACACAGGTCACACAGGTCACACACACAGGTCACACAGTCACACAGGTCACACACAGGTCACACACACACAGGTCACACAGGTCACACACACAGGTCCACAGTCACACACAGGTCACCACACACAGGTCACACAGGTCACACACAGGTCACACACATCACACAGGTCACACACAGGTCACACACAGCACACAGGTCACACACAGGTCACACACACACAGGTCACACAGGTCACACAGGTCACACAGGTCACACACACAGGTCCACACAGGTCACACACACAGGTCACACACGGTCACACACCAGGTCACACACAGGTCACACACAGGTCACACACACACAGGTCACACACACAGGTCACACACACACACACACAGGTCACACACACACAGGCTGGACACATGAAGCTGAACAAACCGTGGCGCCGGCGCCGGCCGCGGTCCGGAAGCGCTTGGCGTCCGGCCCGGCGCCGGCCGGGTCCAGAGACAGGCCCCTCTTCACGGCGCCGCCGCTGGTTCCCTCGCCGGCCGGGGCTTCGGACTCGGACTCGGGCTGTCGGCGCAGAGAGGGGCCGGGTCAGAGGTCAGGGCTCAGGAAGGGTCAGAGGTCAGGCGGGACGTGAACGCTGACCTGCTGGTCCTTGATCCGCTGCAGCTCCCACTTGATGACGACCTCAGCCAGGTCCACCGCCAGCTTCCGCTGCTCGATGGTGACGCTGGGCGTGAAGCCCAGACGCTGCATGGCGCTGATCATGTGCTGCACCAGGTGGTGGCGCACCGGGTAGTACACCTGCACAGGGGGGGGGGGGGGGGGTGAGCACGGCTGGGGGGGGCAGCTGCTGCATCAGGTGGGGTTTCATCACGTATTTAGTCCCACTGACTTACAGATAAATATTATAAATACTTCTAATTCCAGTTCAAATATAGAAGTGAAAAATGGCAGACAAGATTTGTAGTCCACTTCCTGTTTCTGGAGATGCTCCAGAAACAGGAAGTGGACTACAGCGCAGGGTATTCTGGGTAAATCCAACCAAAGCTAACATGCTAGCCTAGCGCTAGCAGCAGAAATGGCTCCTGGTCTAAAGAGAAAATCCTCCATCTTGTTTTCATGGTGAAACAGGAAGTTGCTCTCTGAGGTTTTGCTGTCGTTTCCCTCAGTGGTTGTTGGTGCAGCGCCGCCACAGGCCAGGAGGGGAACAGTGGTTGGACTCAGAGCAGCTGGAGGAGGAGCAGAAGTTCTGGGTCCAGTAGAACCGGGTCAACCCGACAGTCAGCCTGTGATGACGAGGCGAACACAGAGACCCAGAGGAGACAAAGTGTCCATCTGGGTGTCGGAGGACATCACAGCGTCTCACTCTGAGGGTAATTACAGCTGATGGGGCAGAACTCAGAGCTCAGTCCATCAGCTCCACACACAGAGACGCCATCAATCTATGGCTTCATATCACACACACACACACACACACACACACAGAGACACAGACACACACACACTCACACACACACACACACACACACACACACACACAGACCCACACACACACACACACACACAAGACACAGAGACCCACACACTCACACACACACACACAGACCCACACACACACACACAGAGACCCACACACACACACACACACACACACAACACACACAACCACACACACACACACACACACACCACACACACCACACACACACACCACAACACACACACACAACCACACACACACAGACCCACCACACACACACACACACACACACACACACCACACACACCCACACACACACACACACACACACACACAACACACACAACACAACCACACACACACACACACACACAACACACACACACACACACACCACACACACACACACACACACACACACACACACACACACAGACCACACACACACACACACACACACACACACACACACCACACACACACACACGAGACCCACACACACACACACACACACTCACACACACACACACACACACCACACACACACACACACACACAACACACTCACACACACACACACACAAAACCAACACACACACTCACACACTCACACTCACTCATCAGTGTAATTAAGCTGATGTGACATCGGCTCAGTCTTCTGGCCCACAGAGCCGCCAGCCTGTCAGGGAGGAAGAGGAGCTGAGGAAGAGCGTCGGCCATGATGGGAGCAGAGAGACAGGAAGCCGTGTTGGTTCCAGCGATTGGGTCAGAACAGAACCGAGGTTCTGGCCTCATCCTGTCCGAATCCAGAGCATCCAGCTCAACGCAAACGGTTCAGTTCGTTCCACTGGGCCGGTTCTGAGGCAGTTACTGCCAAGCAGTTCCTCCAGGACCAGAGGATCCAGGAGATCCAGTAGATCCAGTAGATCCAGGAGATCCAGGAGATCCAGTAGATCCAGGAGATCCAGGAGATCCAGGAGATCCAGTCTGCTGGATCTACTAACAGTAATGAAGAATCTTCTCAGGCCCTCAGGGGTCGTTTCTCTTGCTAAACGATCTGATTGGACGCTGGAGAACAATGTTGTTGTGTTCATGTTGTGCTAACAGCACTTAGCCTATCAGAAGCTATGCTAAGCTAAAGTAGCATCTGAATGTTAACATGTAGCAGCCAATGTTAGCAGCTGTCAGAAATCACCACTGTTTGCTGCATTAAACAGAGCAATTAACGCAATGAATTAACGCTAAACACTTATGAACCCTGATCTCTGTCTGCATGAGCAACGAGCTCTGCTGTTCGTTATCGAGCTTCATTTATTCTCTAAATAAATATCCATGTGCGTCACAGAGCAGCTAGCTTTGCTAGCGTCACCTCACAGAGCAGCTAGCTTTGCTAGCGTCACCTCACAGAGCAGCTAGCTTTGCTAGCGTCACCTCACAGAGCAGCTAGCTTTGCTAGCGTCACCTCACAGAGCAGCTAGCTTTGCTAGCGTCACCTCACAGAGCAGCTAGCTTTGCTAGCGTCACCTCACAGAGCTCACCTCTCTGTGACTCTTTTCTAAGTGACGATAGAAGCCAGTGTTAGTCCCACTGTCTGTGAAGCAAACACTGCTGAAGTTACATGTCGCCATGTCTGGTTTATGTAGCAGATTTCTATTTCTGCCGATCAGAGGAAACCACTGCGCATGTGCCAGAGAGCCGTCTGCGAGTTAAACGGGAGGCGACGGCGGAAACGTAGTTAGAAAGTCACGTTGTTGCTTTGATTTTAATCCGTATGTAGATCCAGTGGAAACAAAGCTGCTGATATAAACTGGACAATATGCTGGAAGTTTAGAGATAATTTAGTAAAGTCCAGATTCCTCAACGCCCGACACGACATGGAGACGAGATGGAGACCAGTAAGGGGTCTGAGACCAGGACCGGCCTCCAGTTGTACCGAACCAGAACTCCATTAAACACCTGAAGGAAGTTTCTCCTCCAGTTTACCAGAAGCAGCCAGAGCTGCTGCAGCAGGGACCCTGTAGTGGTGCTGCTCACCCTGAAGTGCTGCACGATGAGGTGCAGGATGTGGACCAGCTGCGGCACGGTGTGGCCCTCCTCCACGATGATCTTGCGGGTCCAGTGGGTCAACATCTGGTGGCCGTCCTCCATGCGGGCCGGCACGGCGGGCGTCAGGATGGCCATGGCCTGGCGGACGATGGCGCGCGCCTCCATGGTGTGGGCCTTCAGCAGGCTGTGGAACACCTGCAGGAGGCGGCCGGTGAGCGCCGGACCGACCGGTGAGGGCCGGGCCGACCGGACCGACCGGTGAGGGCCGGACCGACCGGACCGACCGGTGAGGGCCGGGCCGACCGGACCGACCGGTGAGGGCCGGGCCGACCGGACCGACCGGTGAGGGCCGGACCGACCGGTGAGGGCCGGGCAGACCGGTGAGGGCCGGGCCGACCGGTGAGGGCCGGGCCGACCGGACCGACCGGTGAGGGCCGGAGACCGACCGTGAGCGCCGACCGGTGAGGGCCGGTCCGACCGGTGAGGGCCGGTCCGACCGGCACCGGACCGACCGGGCCGACCGGGACCGACCGGACCGGGCCGACACCGGACCAACCAGGCCTCACTCACCTGCAGGACGATCTTCTTATGGATGGCGAACTTGGCGATGATGTGGGCCAGCAGCAGGTGGCCGCTGTACTTGCAGGCCGGGTCGACGCAGGCCTTGGGCAGCAGGCAGGGCCAGGCGAAGGTCATGAGGCGCCGCAGTTTGCTGTTGCGGGATTTGTTGTTGTCGTGGATGTGGTGGGGGGCGTGTTCCACCAGCAGGGTGGAGAACTGCAGCAGGCAGATCCGCAGAGAGTCCAGGAGGTCCGCCTGCTTCTCCGGGTCCAGAACCTGGACAGGGAGCAGCACACCCGGGTCAGACGGGTCAGACCGGGTCAGAGCGTGTGGGTGAGTAAACTCAGCTGACTGGCAGAGCGGTGGTTACCTTGGTGATGAAGACGCTGGTGATGCTCTCTGGATTGTCCCCCTCGGGGTTGGGGGGCCCCAGCAGCTGCTCGCCCTCCCCCTTCTCAAAGCTGTGCAGGAAGGCCGGGTTCAGGATGTGCTGCAGCACCTGGGGACCAACAGGGGGCGCTGGCTGCAGTAACAGTCCACTGCTGAAGGGCTGGGACGCCATGAGGAGACGCGTTCTGCTGCTAAAGCTTGTTTTGTGCTGCGTTATGCTGCTGCAGCATGTTTTGTGCTGCGTTATGCTGCTGCAGCATGTTTCGTGCTGCGTTCTGAAGCATGTTTTATGCTGCATTCTGCTGCTAAAGCATGTTTCGTGCTGCGTTCTGCTGCTGCAGCATGTTTTGTTCTGTGTTCTGCTGCTAAAGCTTGTTTTGTGCTTCGTTCTGCTGCTAAAGCTTGTTTTGTGCTGCGTTCTGAAGCTTGTTTTGTGCTGCGTTGTGCTGCTGCAGCATGTTTTGTGCTGCGATGTGCTGCTACCTTGGCCTTGAGCTCGTCGTTGAAGTGCGGGTCGTTGAACTCCACGAAGCGGAAGAACAGCGCCCTCTTCTGGGCGATGGAGTAGCTGCGGGGAACCTCGTCCTCCATGTATTCCTTCAGGAACGTCATGTTGCACAGGAAGCGGCCGGTGAAGCCGCGCACCAGCTGGAACAGCAGCTCGATCTCAGAGTAGTTCCTCCTGCGGAGAACCGGACCGACCGTCAGGCGCCGCCGCGGTTCCGCCCGGCTCTCCGGACCCGGCCAGCCGGACCCGGCCCTCCGGACCCAGCTCTCCGGACCCGGCCAGCCGGACCCGGCCCTCCGGACCCAGCTTCCGGACCCGGCCAGCCGGACCCGGCCCTCCGGACCCAGCTCTCCGGACCCGGCCAGCCGGACCCGGCCCTCCGGACCCGGCCCTCGGACCCGGCCCTCCGGACCCAGCTCTCCGGACCCGGCCAGCCGGACCCGGCCCTCCGGACCCGGCCCCCTCCGGACCCGGCCCTCCGGACCCGGCCCTCCGGTCCCGGCCTCGGGACCCGGCCAGCCGGACCCGGCCCTCCGGACCCAGCCTCTCCGGACCCGGCCACCGGACCCAGCTCTCCGGACCCGGCCACCGGACCCGGCCCTCCGGACCCGGCCCTCCGGACCCGGCCCACCTACTTGCAGTAGCTGAGCAGGCAGAACGCCAGCAGCTTGGGCTCCTTCCAGTTGGTGGCGGCCATGTTGTCCTTGCGGTGCCGCTCCTGGAAGGCCTCGCCGACCCAGACGCGCCGCAGCTGGCTGACCAGCGAGTGCTGGCCGGCCAGCCAGCCGTCGTCGTTCTTCACGATGATGCTGATGATCTGCAAGCAGGAACCAGCGTGAGGATCGGACCCTCCCAGTGACCCCCCAGTAACCCCCCAGCAACCCCCCAGCGACCTCCCAGTGACCCCCAGCAACCTCCCAGTGACCCCCCAGCAACCTCCCAGTGACACTCCCAGTAACCCCAGCGACCCCCCAGCGACCCCCCCAGCGACCTCCCAGTGACCCTCCAGTGACCCCCCAGCAACCTCCCAGTGACCCCCCAGTGACCCCCCAGCAACCTCCCAGTGACCCCCCAGCAACCTCCCAGTGACCCTCCCAGTAACCCCCCAGCAACCTCCCAGTGACCCCCCAGCAACCTCCCAGTGACCCTCCCAGTGACCCTCCCAGCGACCTCCCAGTGACCCCCCCAGCGACCTCCCAGTGACCCCCCAGCAACCTCCCAGTGACCTCCCAGTGACCCCCCAGCAACCTCCCAGTGACCCTCCCAGTAACCCCCAGCGACCCCCCCAGCGACCTCCCAGTGACCCTCCCAGTGACCCCCAGCAACCTCCCAGTGACCCCCAGCAACCTCCCAGTGACCCTCCCAGTAACCCCCCAGCACCTCCCAGTGACCCTCCCAGTGACCCTCCCAGTGACCCTCCCAGCACCTCCCAGTGACCCCCCCAGCGACCTCCCAGTGACCCTCCCAGTGACCCTCCCAGTGACCCTCCCAGCGACCTCCCAGTGACCCCCCAGCACTCCCAGTGACCCGTCCACCAGTGACCCCCAGCAACCTCCCAGTGACCCTCCCAGTGACCCCCCCAGCAACCTCCCAGTGACCCTCCCAGGACCCTCCCAGTGACCCTCCCAGCGACCTCCTAGTGACCCCGCCCCCAGCCCTCCCAGTGACCTCCCAGTGACCCCCAGCAACCTCCCAGTGACCCTCCCAGTGACCCTCCCAGCGACCTCCCAGTGACCCCCCAGCAACCTCCCAGTGACCCTCCCAGTGACCCCAGCAACCCCCAGCAACCTCCCAGTGACCCTCCCAGTGAACCCTCCCAGCGACCTCCCAGTAACCCCCCAGCAACCTCCCAGTGACCCTCCCAGTGACCCTCCCAGTGACCCCCCCAGCGACCTCCCAGTGACCCCCCAGCAACCTCCCAGTGACCCTCCCAGTGACCCCCCAGCACCTCCCAGACCCCCAGCGACCCCCAGCGACTCCCAGTGACCCTCCCAGTAACCCCCCAGCGACCCTCCCAGTGACCCCCCAGTGACCCCCCAGCGACCCCCCGCTGCACCTTAATGGCCTGGAACTGCAGGTCCAGTCTGGCTGTGGCAGTGGAGGGAGAACCGGGTCGGAGCCCGTGGCCGCGGTACCGGCCGGAACCAGCAGGGGGACGAAGCGGTTGGGATTGGAAGCCAAAACGTCTCTGAGCGGCTTGGCGTCCCGATGCTTCAGGAAACTCTGCAGAGCACAGAACGGGTCGGTCCGGAACCAGAACCAGAACCGGGTCGGTCCGGAACCAGAACCAGAACCGGGTCGGTCCGGAACCAGAACCAGAACCGGGTCGGTCCGGAACCAGAACCAAACCGGGTCGGTCCGGAACCAGAACCAGAACCGGTCTGGTCCGGACCCCAGAACCAGAACCGGCTCGGTCCGGAACCAGAACCAGAACCGGTCGGTCCGGAACCAGAACCAGAACCGGGTCGGTCCGAACCAGAACCAGAACCGGGTCGGCCAGAACCAAACCGGGTCGGTCCGGAACCAGAACCGTAGAACCAGAGGTCGGTCCGAGACCGAACCAGGGTTGGTCCGAACCAGAACAGAACCAGTGGTCCGGACCGCCAGAACCAGAACCGGGTCGGTCCGGAACCAGAACCAGAACCGGGTCGGTCCAGAACCAGAACCAGAACCGGGTCGGTCCAGAACCATAACCGGTCGTCCGGAACCAGAACGGTCGGTCCAGAACCAGAAAAACGGGTCGGTCCGGACCGAACCAGAACCGGGTCGGTCCAGAACCAGAACCAGAACGGTCGGTCCGGAACCAGAACCGGGTCGGTCCGGAACCAGAACGGGTCGGTCCGGAACCAGAACCAGAACCGGGTCGGTCCGGAACCCGAACCAGAACCGTCGGTCCGGAACCAGAACCGCCAGAACCAGAACCGGTCGGTCCGGAACCAGAACCAGAACCGGTCGGCCAGAACCAGAACCGGTCGGTCGACCAGAACCAGAACCGGGTCGGTCCAGAACCAGAACGGTCCGGACCAGAACCAGAACCAGAACCGGTCGGTCCGGAACCAGAACCGGTCGGTCCGAACCAGAACCAGAACCGCGGCTCGGTCCGAACCAGAACCAGAACCGGGTCGGTCCAGAACCAGAACCAGAACCGGCTCGGCCGGAACCAGAACCGGCTCGGTCCAGAACCAGAACCAGAACCAGGTTCGGTCCGGACCAGAACCAGAACCGGCTCGGTCCGGAACCAGAACCGGGTCGGTCCGGAACCAGAACCAGAACCGGGTCGGTCCGGAACCAGAACCAGAACCAGTCGGTCCGGAACCAGAACCAGAACCAGGTCTGTCCGGAACCAGAACCGGCTCGGTCCGGAACCAGAACCAGAACCGGCTCGGTCCGGAACCAGAAACCAGAACCGGGTCGGTCCAGACCGAACCAGAACCGGCTCGGTCCGGAACCAGAAACCGGCTCGGTCCGGAACCAGAACCAGAACACGGGTCCGGCCACGAACCAGAACCGGCTCGGTCCGGAACCAGAACCGGTCGGTCCGGAACCAGAACCAGAACCGGGTGGTCCGGAACCCGAACCGGTTCGGTCCGGAACCAGAACCGGCGTCGGTCCGAACCGGGGAACCAGAACTGCGGCTCTGGTCCGGACCCATGAACCAGCACCGGGGGTCGGTCCAGGAACCTAGAACCAGAACCGGCTCGGTCCAGAACCAGAACCGGCTCGGTCCGGAACCAGAACCGCGCTCGGTCCGGAACCAGAACCAGAACACGGTTGGTCCGGACCCAGAACCAGAACCGGCTCGGTCCGGAACCAGAACCGGTCGGTCCGGAACCAGAACCAGAACCGGGTCGGTCCGGAACCACCAACCGGTTCGGTCCGGAACCAGAACCGGGTCGGTCCGGAACCAGAACCAGAACCGGGTCGGTCCGGAACCCGAACCGGTTCGGTCCGGAACCAGAACCGGGTCGGTCCGGAACCCGAACCGGGTGGGTACCATGAACATGCGGCTCCACTGCGGGTCGTTGAGCGTCGCCTCCATCATGAACAGCTCCACCGTCTGGGACGGATGGCGGGTCAGGAACTTGATCAGCGGCTCTCTGAAGGGACTGCCGGCCTGAGGAAGAGGAGGAGGTCAGAGGTCAGTCACAGGGAGGTCAGAGGTCAGTCAGAGGTCACCGGGCCCACCTCGATCAGCATGGCCCGCTCCGTCTTCATCACCACCTCCAGCAGAGGCTTGACCAGCGTCTGCGGCGCCGCCGGGATCAGGTGGAACAGGTTGATGATGGCGGAGCAGATCTTCATCTCCTGCAGACGCCAGAGAAGAAGAACATCAGGAGACAGTCCTGGTCCTGGACCTGGACCTGGACCTGGTCCTGGTCCTGGACCTGGTCCTGGTTCTGGTTCTGTGGACCGGATGTCTTCCTGTCTCGCTCCGTCTCAGACATGACAAACCGCCAATGTGACGGCATGCAGGACAGTTTACAGGGTGTGAATAGTTTTGCATAGAAACCTCAGGAGAACAGGAACATGTTGTAGCAACACCACAGACACACGGACAGTTACGGGACAGTGGGGTCAAAGGTCAACCACCGACAGACGAGCCTCACCTCGACCCCCTCCAACGCTGGCTGCACCGGGATGGAGACAACGGTCAGTCAGCACAACAACAGGCTGGTGTGTGTGAGTGTGTGTTACTCCATGAACTTTACTAAACACTGGAAGGGGAAACATCTGGAAACACAGAGCCGGACTTTGGAGACGTGAATGAAAACGTCAGGAAACGACCCGGAATATCATCCTGATTACGCTTCACTGTCTCTCGTCAGATGTCCTCTGACCGCGTCTCATTCTCCTCTGACCGCGTCTCGTTCTCCTCTGACCGCGTCTCGTTCTCCTCTGACCGCGTCCCATTGGCCGGTTGTCCCCTGACCGCGTCTCGTTCTCCTCTGACCGCGTCCCGTTGGCCGGTTGTCCCCTACCGCGTCTCGTTCTCCTCTAACCGCGTCTCGTTCTCCCCTGACCGCGTCTCGTTCTCCCCTGACCGCGTCTCGTTCTCCTCTAACCGCGTCTCGTTCTCCCCTGACCGCGTCTCGTTCTCCCCTGACCGCGTCTCGTTCTCCTCTAACCGCGTCTCGTTCTCCTCTGACCGCGTCTCGTTCTCCTCTAACCGCGTCTCGTTCTCCTCTAACCGCGTCTCGTTCTCCCCTGACCGCGTCTCGTTCTCCCCTGACCGCGTCTCGTTCTCCTCTGACCGCGTCCCATTGGCCGGTTGTCCTCTGACCGCGTCCCATTGGCCGGTTGTCCCCTGACCGCATCTCGTTCTCCCCTGACCGCGTCTCGTTCTCCTCTGACCGTTGTCCCATTGGCCGGTTGTCCTCTGACCGCGTCCCGTTGGCCGGTTGTCCCCTGACCGCGTCTCGTTCTCCTCTAACCGCGTCTCGTTCTCCCCTGACCGCGTCTCGTTCTCCCCTGACCGCGTCTCGTTCTCCTCTAACCGCGTCTCGTTCTCCTCTGACCGCGTCTCGTTCTCCTCTAACCGCGTCCCGTTGGCTGGTTCTCCCCTGACCGCGTCCCATTGGCCGGTTGTCCTCTGACCGCGTCCCATTGGCCGGTTGTCCCCTGACCGCATCTCGTTCTCCTCTAACCGCATCTCGTTCTCCCTGACCGCATCTCGTTCTCCCCTGACCGCGTCTCGTTCTCCTCTAACCGCATCTCGTTCTCCCCTGACCGCATCTCGTTCTCCCTGACCGCGTCTCGTTCTCCTCTAACCGCGTCTCGTTCTCCTCTGACCGCGTCTCGTTCTCCTCTAACCGCATCTCGTTCTCCCCTGACCGCGTCTCGTTCTCCCTGACCGCGTCTCGTTCTCCTCTAACCGCGTCTCGTTCTCCTCTGACCGCGTCTCGTTCTCCTCTAACCGCGTCCCGTTGGCTGGTTCTCGTTCCCTGACCGCGTCCCATTGGCCGGTTGTCCCCTGACCGCATCTCGTTCTCCCCTGACCGCGTCTCGTTCTCCTCTAACCGCGTCTCGTTCTCCCCTGACCGCGTCCCGTTGGCCGGTTGTCCCCTGACCGCGTCCCGTTGGCCGGTTGTCCTCTGACCGCGTCCCGTTGGCCGGTTGTCCCCTGACCGTCTACATGGACCATCTCGATGCCCCTCGTCTCCCTGTTTCTGCCTCCATCAGTCTGAGCTAACTGACCTTGTGACCCCGTCCTGTCAGGCAGCGGTTTTTGGCGGCGCAGGCTAACGGCTAATTAGCACGTATTAGTGTCCAGCCAGGTGACCAGCAGAGGAGACGTTTGTGTCCTCGGTGTCGTCTGCAGGTCATCCGTCGGGAGACAACGAGCTGCTGCCTAATTAATCACTGACTGAAGGGCTGCCGACTGCAGCGCAGCAGAAAACTGTCTCTGGCTCCACAGGTCAGGCCAGGATGACCTGCAGACGACACAGAGGACACACCTGTGGTCCAGGTGGACCGACTGCTTCGTCCTGAGACCTAATTTAGCCTGGACTTCCTAGAGATATTCTAAGTAGATGTTCCCTGCTGTGTGTTCAGGTCCATCTAAGATCAGGAGGCCCAACATGTGGGACCGCATCATGGCAGCATGAGGGCGTCGCCTGCTGAGCAGGACCTTCAGCCAATCAGAGCGTAGCAGGACCTTCAGGACTGGGGGGTCCAGGACCTTCAGGACTGGGGGGTCTGGGGGGTCTGAGGGGTCTGGGGGTCTGGGGGGTCTGGGGGGTCTGAGGGGTCTGGGGGGTCTGGGGGTCTGGGGGTCTGGGGGTCTGGGGGGTCTGAGGGGTCTGGGGGGTCTGAGGGGTCTGAGGGTCTGGGGGTCTGGGGGTCTGGGGGTCTGAGGGTCTGGGGGGTCTGGGGTCTGGGGGGTTGGGGGTCTGGGGGGTCTGGGGGGTTGGGGGTTGGGGGTTGGGGGTCGAGGGGTCTGGGGTCTGGGGGTCTGGGGGTCTGGGGGGTCTGGGGGTCTGGGGGTCTGGGGGTCTGGGGGTTTGGGGGGTTGGGGGTCTGAGGGGTCTGGGGGGTCTGGGGGGTCTGAGGGGTCTGAGGGTTGGGGTCTGCCACAGCTTTTTAATCCTGTGCAGGGTTTCCCCCAGAAAACCGGCTTAGCCTGGCGGGTGTGAGCGTCGGGGTGGGGGGGAGGGAGGGGGGAGGTGGCGCGCGATTCGTCGATAGCGAGTCCTAACGCGAGCCAATCAGAAGGCGCGCATCAACCGCCTGCTTTCTGAGAGGAAATTACCGAGGGGATCCCAAACAGCTGAAACGCTAAGCCTGGCGGGCCGCCATGCTGATAATCCACTGGGGGAAACCCTGCTGTGTGCATCAGTGTGACTCACGCTGCCGTCGCTGCGCTGGCCGCCCTTGTGTGTGATCACCACCACCTCCATCCACTTGCGCAGGTGTTGCTGCAGGAGCAGAGGACACATGTCAGAAAACAGCAGCAAACTGGAGCTGATGGATCCTGCTGGGTCTGGTAACGTGACCAAAGTTTCACATGTTACAAACACAGAATGTGTAATTTCCACACAGGGTGGGGGTGTGAATTTGCGGGTGTGAACATTTGCGGTGTGAACATTTGGGGTGTGAAATTTGGTGTGAAATTGGCGTGTGAATTTGGGTGTGAACATTTGGGGTGTGAACATTTGGGGTGTGAACATTTGGGTGTGAACATTTGGGTGTGAACATTTGGGGTGTGAACATTTGGGTGTGAACATTTGGGTGAACTTGGGTGTGAACATTTGGGGTGTGAACATTTGGGTGTGAACATTTGTGGACGGGTGTGGAACATTTGGGTGTGAACTGTGACATTTGGGGTGTGAACATTTGCGGGTGTGAACATTTGGGGTGTGAACACTGGTCCCTGCTCTCACCATCATCTGGTCGCAGAACTTGTCGTTGAAGGAGTTGGGGAAGAGCCGCGTGACGGAGGTGAGGCGGTTCACCACGTTGAGCGTCAGGCTGCGGTAGTCGCCCAGCATCATCAGCAGGGGGCGCATGTGGGTGTGGATCTGGTCCACCTCGATGGTGGCCCCCTCCAGGAACTGCACACACAGGACCGGAGGCGCTGGGTCTACAGGAAGTGACCTCACGCTCCCACAGAACGACTCCAGGAAGTGACCTCACACTCCCACAGAACGACTCCAGGAAGTGACCTCACCCTCCCACAGAATGACACCAGGAAGTGACCTCACACTCCCACAGAACGACTCCAGGAAGTGACCTCACGCTTCCACAGAACCAGACCAGGAAGTGACCTCACCCTCCCACAGAACGACTCCAGGAAGTGACCTCACCCTCCCACAGAACGACTCCAGGAAGTGACCTCACCCTCCCACAGAATGACACCAGGAAGTGACCTCACCCTCCCACAGAACGACTCCAGGAAGTGACCTCACCCTCCCACAGAACGACTCCAGGAAGTGACCTCACCCTCCCACAGAACGACTCCAGGAAGTGACCTCACCCTCCCACAGAACGACTCCAGGAAGTGACCTCACGCTCCCACAGAACCAGACCAGGATTACTTCAATCACAAACAGCTTGTCCCCCTGAGATCTACCCCATCGGTTCTGGATCATGCGGTTCCTGAGGGGTTCTGGATGCTGATGCACGGCCTCCACCTCCACCTCCTCCTCCTCCTCCTCCTCCTCCCATCCACCTCCTCCTCCTCCTCCACCTCCAACCTCCTCCTCCACCTCCTCCTCCTACTCCACCTCCTCCACCTCCTCCTCCACCTCCTCTCCACCTCCTCCACCTCCTCCACCTCCTCCTCTCCTCCACCTCCTCCATCCCGTATCGATCTCGCCATGGCGGCGCTGATTACAGCGCCGGCCGGGATGGATGGGGAGGAAGCGACGGTTCGGCGTGACGGAGCAGCCGGTCGGGTCCAAATGAAGACGAGTGGCAGCAGGAAACGGACTCCATTAAAACCGGCGTCCCGCTTCCTGGGCTCTTCTGGGTTCTGACCGACCCATAAAGGTTCTGACGGACCCAGACCGACCCATAAAGGTTCTGACGGACCAGACCGACCCATAAAGGTTCTGACGGACCAGACCGACCCATAAAGGTTCTGACGGACCAGACCGACCCATAAAGGTTCTGACGGACCCAGACCGACCCATAAAGGTTCTGACGGACCCAGACCGACCCATAAAGGTTCTGATGGATCCAGACCGACCCATAAAGGTTCTGATGGATCCAGACCGACCCATAAAGGTTCTGACGGACCTAAACGACCCATAAAGGTTCTGACGGATCCAGACCGACCATAAAGGTTCTGATGGATCCAGACCGACCCATAAAGGTTCTGACGGACCCAGACCGACCCATAAAGGTTCTGACGGACCCAGACCGACCCATAAAGGTTCTGATGGACCCAGAGCCGACCATAATTGTTCTGACGGACCTAAACGACCCATAAAGGTTCTGATGGACCCAGACCGACCCATAATTGTTCTGACGGACCATAAACGACCCATAAAGGTTCTGATGGATCCAGACCGACCCATAAAGGTTCTGATGGACCCAGACCGACCATAAAGGTTCTGACGGACCCAGACCGACCCATAAAGGTTCTGATGGACCTAAACGACCCATAAAGGTTCTGATGGACCCAGACCGACCCATAAAGGTTCTGATGGATCCAGACCGACCCATAAAGGTTCTGATGGACCCAGACCGACCCATAAAGGTTCTGATGGACCCAGACCGACCCATAAAGGTTCTGATGGACCCAGACCGACCCATAAAGGTTCTGATGGACCAGAACGACCCATAAAGGTTCTGATGGACCCAGACCGACCCATAAAGGTTCTGATGGACCCAGACCGACCCATAAAGGTTCTGATGGATCCAGACCGACCCATAAAGGTTCTGATGGATCCAGACCGACCCATAAAGGTTCTGATGGACCCAGACCGACCCATAAAGGTTCTGATGGACCCAGACCGACCCATAAAGGTTCTGATGGACCCAGACCGACCCATAAAGGTTCTGATGGACCCAGACCGACCCATAAAGGTTCTGATGGACCCAGACCGACCCATAAAGGTTCTGACGGACCTAAACGACCCATAAAGGTTCTGACGGACCTAAACGACCCATAAAGGTTCTGACGGACCTAAACGACCCATAAAGGTTCTGACGGATCCAGACCGACCATAAAGGTTCTGATGGACCCAGACCGACCCATAAAGGTTCTGACGGACCCAGACCGACCCATAAAGGTTCTGACGGACCTAAACGACCCATAAAGGTTCTGACGGACCTAAACGACCCATAAAGGTTCTGACGGACCTAAACGACCCATAAAGGTTCTGATGGACCCAGACCGACCCATAAAGGTTCTGATGGACCCAGACCGACCCATAAAGGTTCTGACGGACCTAAACGACCCATAAAGGTTCTGACGGACCTAAACGACCCATAAAGGTTCTGATGGACCCAGACCGACCCATAAAGGTTCTGATGGACCCAGACCGACCCATAAAGGTTCTGACGGACCTAAACGACCCATAAAGGTTCTGACGGACCTAAACGACCCATAAAGGTTCTGACGGACCTAAACGACCCATAAAGGTTCTGACGGACCTAAACGACCCATAAAGGTTCTGACGGATCCAGACCGACTGGCTCAGGCTGATCGGCTCACACTCAGTGTAAAGAAGGTAAAGTTTTCCATGTGATTTAAATAAAACTGGTTTGATCTGTTTCCAGCTTCTACTGGGAAATTAAATTACGGCTTCCTGGTTCCCAGGTTACCATGGCTACTGAGAGTCATGATGCACTGTCACTGCTCTGGACCAATCAGGAACCAGCATGTAGTTCTGCTACGTTGCACTAACGGCCAACTATCAGCTAAGCGCTACTTTCATCTGCATGGAGAGAAACGGATCAAACCCGGTTCAGGATCAGAGTCTCTCCACTCAGCGCAGTCGGCCATGTTGAGCATCAGGCGCCAGCAGCAACATGCTAACCTTCCTCATGCAGGCCTCTCCCGCCTCCTGCAGCTCATTGTTGGTGGAGTTGAGAGCTTTGAACAGAGCAGCGATGATCTTCTCCCTGGACTGCGGCAGGTAGTTACAGGCGGCCAGAGCATCTGTCCAAAACACCACAAACCGTTAGCCAAGTCCGTTAGCGTCACGTCTGAGTCCGTTAGCGTCACGTCTGAGTCCGTTAGCGTCACGTCTGAGTCCGTTAGCGTCACGTCTGAGTCCGTTAGCGTCACGTCTGAGTCCGTTAGCGTCACGTCTGAGTCCGTTGGCGTCACGTCTGAGTCTGTCGGCGTCACGTCTGAGTCTGTTAGCGTCACGTCTGAGTCTGTTGGCGTCACGTCTGAGTCTGTTGGCGTCACGTCTGAGTCTGTTGGCGTCACGTCTGAGTCTGTTAGCGTCACGTCTGAGTCTGTTAGCGTCACGTCTGAGTCTGTTAGCGACACGTCTGAGTCTGTTAGCGTCACGTCTGAGTCTGTTAGCGTCACGTCTGAGTCTGTTAGCGTCACGTCTGAGTCTGTTAGCGTCACGTCTGTGTCTGTTAGCGTCACGTCTGTGTCCATCGTCACGTCTGAGTCTGTTGGCGTCACGTCTGAGTCTGTTGGCGTCACGTCTGAGTCTGTTGGCGTCACGTCTGAGTCTGTTAGCGTCACGTCTGAGTCTGTTAGCGACACGTCTGAGTCTGTTAGCGTCACGTCTGAGTCCATCGTCACGTCTGAGTCTGTTAGCGTCACGTTCTGAGTCTGTTAGCGTCACGTCTGAGTCTGTTAGCGACACGTCTGAGTCTGTTAGCGACACGTCTGAGTCTGTTAGCGACACGTCTGAGTCTGTTAGCGACACGTCTGAGTCTGTTGGCGTCACGTCTGAGTCCGTTAGCGTCAAACTGACTCACTGAGGGCAGCGATCCGCAGGGGAACCAGGGAGGGAAGGCTCTTGTAGCAGGGCAGCTTCATCAGAGCAGCATCTTCTGCCTCACACAGGTTCAGCAGCTGCAGGTGGGAAGCGTAGAGTCAAACTGGTGGGTCAAAGAGCAGGATGCTGGGCGGACTGGGCGGACTGGGCCGAGTACCTCGGTGTAGAAGACCTTGTGCTCCATGACGTTCAGGTCCATGGTGAAGAGGCGCGGCTGCAGCGTGGTGCAGAAGGTGTTGCCCTCCATCAGGCCGATCTGGGCGTTGGCGGGCTGATGGCGCAGCAGGTGCTTCTTGGGAGGAACCATGTCCTGCAGAACCTGCAGAGCAGCCGGGGGGGTCAACACGGCCAGAGCCTGCTGACCTCTGACCTCTGCTGTACCGGGGCGTTACCTCCTTGTGCGGCTCCATGATGACCGTCACGCTCTTGCCGGTGACCTGGGCCAGGACCTGCAGCGAGTGCATGGCCTGCTTCCGGACGGTGGAGTTGGGGGAGGTGACCTCGCGCACCAGGTCGTGGGTCACCATGTGGAAGGACTTGTCCTGGGCGGCCAGCAGCTCCTCCGTCTTCTCCTCGTCCTTCAGCGGCGTGGCGCAGCGCACCAGCAGCTGCTCCAAGGTGGTCTTCGCCATGGCGACGGCGCCGTTCGACACCTGGGGGCCGATCAGAGTGCGTTCCTGCTGATGGTCTGACTGGGACTCGCCCTTGTTCATCCTTGACCTCACCTCTCCGGTCAGGTCCATCATGACGAACAGCAGCGCCTTCAGGAAGGTCAGCTGGTTCTGCAGGACCCAGACGAGAGGCAGCCGCTCCATCAGGAACTTGATGGACACGACGCCGCCCAGCTTGGCGTACCAGGCCTGTTCGTAGCAGCAGGCGCACAGCCGCTCCACGATGTAGGAGAACAGGGGCAGCTGGCAGGCCTGTGGGCGGAGCCAGGGGGTTACCATGGCGACACACGGCACCTGGCCAGGCGGCGGCTAGCGAGGGCCTACCCGCTCCTTGGAGCCCAGGATGATGCTGGCCACGTCGAAGATGACGGCCAGAGCCACCTCTCCGATCTTACACAGCTCCTTCTCCTCGTACGCCATGCAGATGGCGATGGCGTCGATCAGGACCAGGGGTCCATGCCCTTCGACCCGTTCTCCTCGCTGTGGAACATGGCGGTGCTGGGCTGGCTGCCCAGCTGGTAGCAGGGCAGCAGGAAAGGTCCTGGACAGGAAAACAACCATGAGGCCCGAGCGAGCGAGCGAGCGGCGCGGCGCGGAGCCGGCGGCGCCTCACCGCACTGCTGGGCCACGGCCACCATGGTGTAATGGCGGATGAGGCTGGCCACGAAGGGCAGCGCGCTCGGACGCAGGTCCTTGATGACGGCCGACATGAAGGCGCCGGTCAGGGCCTGCTCAAAGGTGCGGCGGGCCGGCGTGTCCTGGGCCTTGTAGCGATGGGAGATGATCACGCTGGGAATCCACTTCTCAGTGAAGCTGCAGAGGAAACACCAGGTCACATGACCCACCTGGAAGCAGCTGATTGGAGCAGCAGCCAACAAGGATCGGCTGATGCTCCATCATCACATTCTCACCGTTACTAATGTGGTTTTAACGTCATCAGCTCCTGATGTGGACAGAGACTGAACGAGTCAGGAAGTAGGTCTCACACCGCAGCTGATGCTAACGCCAACGCTAACGCTGAAGCTAATGCTGAAGCTAATGCTAACCAGCTGCCATAAAGCCCAGGGAAACGATGGACTCACAGCGACTTTCACTCCTGAGCCAAACGGCCTCAGAAGGTTCAATGAGAAGCAATCAGGGAATATTCAGACTGTTTCCTTTAAATCGGTATTAAAACATTTGGCACGGCTGTCATCATGCTGACGCCTGTTTTGTTTCGGCTGCCTTCAGTCTAAACTGGTTGCGCCTGAAGCAGCAGGTCCTTGTGACCTCCAGAGGTCGTCTGCGGAGCGAAGCACTGACTTGGGGTGGGACAGCAGCTGGTACAGGGCGTGTTTGTTGTCGTCCAGGCTGGTCATGGCCACCAGGAAGCACTTGATGACCTCCCAGGCCTGCCGCCGGTAGTACGGCTCCGTGTTGGCGCTCTTCAGGCAGTCCAGGGCCGTTTCGATGGCCTGGAGGGCAGAGAGGACACGCTGGTCTGTGTGACGCTAAACATGAGCAGTTCCAGTAGAAAATTATTAAAATGTGGTTCAATGTGGTTCAATCACTGGAATGAAGTCGAAATCATCAGATCTGA
>CM065371.1:26879931-26959931 GCA_033032245.1 Poecilia picta
CAGAACCCGCCCAGAACCCGACCAGAACCCGACCAGAACCCGCCCAGAACCCGCCCAGAACCCGACCAGAACCCCACCAGAGCCCGACCAGAACCCGACCAGAACCCGCCCAGAACCCGACCAGAACCCGCCCAGAACCCGACCAGAACCCGCCCAGAACCCGCCCAGAACCCGACCAGAACCCGACCAGAACCCGACCAGAACCCGGCCAGAACCCGACCAGAACCCGCCCAGAACCCGACCAGAACCCGCCCAGAACCCGCCCAGAACCCGACCAGAACCCGCCGGAACCCGACCAGAACCCAGAACCCGACCAGAACCCGACCAGAACCCGCCCGAACCCGCCAGAACCCGCCCAGAACCCGACCAGAACCCGCCCAGAACCCGACCAGAACCCGACCAGAACCCGCCAGAACCCGCCCAGAACCGCCAGAACCCGCCCAGAACCCGCCCAGAACCCGCCCAGAACCCGACCAGAACCCGCCAGAACCCGCCCAGAACCCGACCAGAACCCGACCAGAACCCGCCCAGAACCCGACCAGAACCCGACCAGAACCCGCCCAGAACCCGCCCAGAACCCGACCGGAACCCGCCCGGAACCCGCCCAGAACCCGACCGGAACCCGCCCGGAACCCGACCAGAACCCAGAACCCGACCAGAACCCGACCAGAACCCGCCCAGAACCCGCCCAGAACCCGCCCAGAACCCGCCCAGAACCCGACCAGAACCCGCCCAGAACCCGACCAGAACCCGACCAGAACCCGCCCAGAACCCGACCAGAACCCGCCCAGAACCGCCCAGAACCCGCCCAGAACCCGCCCAGAACCCGACCAGAACCCGCCCAGAACCCGCCCAGAACCCGACCAGAACCCGACCAGAACCCGCCAGAACCCGACCAGAACCCGACCAGAACCCGCCCAGAACCCGCCCAGAACCCGACCAGAACCCGCCCAGAACCCGCCCAGAACCCGACCAGAACCCGACCAGAACCCGCCCAGAACCCGACCAGAGCCCGACCAGAGCCCGACCAGAACCCGCCCAGAACCCGCCCAGAACCCGCCAGAACCCGCCCAGAACCCGACCAGAACCCGACCAGAACCCGACCAGAACCCGACCAGAACCCGACCAGAACCCGACCAGAACCCGCCCAGAACCCGACCAGAACCCGACCAGAACCCGACCAGAACCCGACCAGAACCCGACCAGAACCCGGCTACAGGCTGGTTCTGAGGATTAAATGACTCCCGGCTAAAAACACTGGTCGATAGCTCTGCTATCTCCAAACATCAGTTAAATCATCACATTCAGTCACCATGGCGACTGAAACACAAACCTGGACGATTATAAAATCACATGAAAAAAACAGATGTTCTGGTTCTGATCCACCCAGTAAAAACAGCTAAAAGTTGAATGGAAAAGCAGGAGCCACAGACCCACAACTACCGATAATCAGGAGCCAGACAGTGCTGGTGCAGCCAGTGCTAGCTTAGCCAATGCTAGCCCAGCCAATGTTAGCTTAGCCAATGTTAGCCCAGCCAGTGCTAACCCAGCCAATGTTAGCTCAGCCAATGCTAGCCCAGCCAATGCTAACCCAGCCAGTGCTAGCTCAGCCAGTGCTAGCCCAGCCAGTGCTAGCCCAGCCAATGTTAGCCCAGCCAGTGCTAAACAAGCTAGTGCTAACCCAGCCAGCGCTAGCTCAGCCAGTGCTAGCCCAGCCAATGTTAGCCCAGCCAGTGCTAAACAAGCTAGTGCTAACCCAGCCAGCGCTAGCTCAGCCAGTGCTAGCCCAGCCAATGTTAGCTCAGCCAGTGCTAGCCCAGCCAATGTTAGCCCAGCCAGTGCTAACCCAGCCAATGCTAGCCCAGCCAATGTTAGCTCAGCCAGTGCTAGCCCAGCCAGTGCTAGCTCAGCCAATGCTAGCCCAGCCAGTGCTAGCCCAGCCAATGCTAGCCCAGCCAATGCTAGCTCAGCCAATGCTAGCCCAGCCAATGCTAACCCAGCCAGTGCTAGCCCAGCCAATGCTAGCCCAGCCAATGCTAGCTCAGCCAGTGCTAACCCAGCCAATGCTAGCCCAGCCAGTGCTAGCTCAGCCAGTGCTAGCCCAGCCAATGCTAGCCCAGCCAATGCTAGCTCAGCCAATGCTAGCCCAGCCAGTGCTAGCCCAGCCAATGCTAGCCCAGCCAATGCTAGCTCAGCCAATGCTAGCTCAGCCAATGCTAGCCCAGCCAGTGCTAGCCCAGCCAATGTTAGCTCAGCCAATGTTAGCTCAGCCAGTGCTAGCCCAGCCAATGCTAACCCAGCCAGTGCTAACCCAGCTAATGCTAGCCCAGCCTATCAAAGTGCAGCTGCGTCTGTAGAGACTCCAGCTGGTCCAAACCATCACCTGCATGAGTTCGGCCCGGACCGGCTGGATGTGGTCGTACAGGAAGTCGGGCTGCAGGTTGTCCACACACAGCTCCAGGGTCCGCAGGCCCTGGCTGACCAGAGTCTGGGAGCCGTTGAGCGCCGACACCAGCGGGTCCATCAGCATGGGCAGGTAGGGCAGCAAGGAGCTGAGGCGGACCGGAACCGTCAGGCACAGCTCCACGAACAGGTCCTTCATGTGCTGCTTGTGGAGGCCGCTCTGCAGCATGTTGAGGCCTGCAGGGCGCAAAGCACCGGCTGAAGCTTCTGCACTACAGACCACAGGAACGGGCCTGTGGCGGCCATGTTGCACCTTGCAGCAGGTTGGGCAGCAGAGGGAGGAACTCCTGGTACAGCAGGTCGTGGCTGCCGCCGCCGATGGAGCGGAACAGGGCGCGCAGCAGCAGGAAGTAGTTGTAGGGCTCCTTGGCGGACTGGGCCAGCTCCATGGAGCTGTTCACGATCTTATGGAGGTGAGGCTGAGGAGGACAACAGTGTTACTGAGGAGCGGAGGGGAAGTCAGGCTCTGCTGTGGAGGAAGCACCTTCAGCATCTGCTCGTTCTCGGCAGCAAACAGCGAGACGGAGCCAAACACCAGCTTGAAGAGCTTCAGGTAGAGGTTGGACAGCTCCACGTTGGAGCCCATCTCCGGCAGCCTCTCCAGCAGATACTCCACCAAGATGGTGGCGAACAGGGCCGACGTGGACAGGTTGGCCAGGAAGGAGTTGGCCACGATCTGGGAACCGGGCAGAGCAGAGATCTGAGCGCCGACCCAGAGGCGCTTCGAGCCGAGCGGCCGGAGGGAAGCGAATCTACACCTGCAGGGCGTAGTTCTTGGAGATCCGCTCCACCATGTAGGGCACGGTGGTCTGGAAGATCTCCTTGAAGGTCAGGGGGTTCATCATGGTGAAGACGCCGGCGAAATGCTCCAGCACCTCCTTCTCCTCCTTCATGCGGACCGTCTGGCAGTTGGCCACCCGGACGTACGTCTGCTGGTTGGTGGCCACCTGCACCTGAGCAGCAGAGCCGACAGAATCAACACACCGGGCCCCACCGGGGGCACCGGGGCTCCCCACCGGGGACCCGACACCGGGCCCCACCGGGGCTCCGGGCCCCACCAGGGACCCGACACCGGGCCCCACAGGGGCTCCGGGCCCCACCAGGGACCCGACACCGGGCCCCACCGGGGCTCCGGGCCCCACCAGGGACCCGACACCGGGCCCCACCGGGGCTCCGGGCCCCACCAGGGAGCACCGGGCCCCACCGGGACCCGTCCCGGGCCCCACCGGGACCCGGCCCCACCAGGGACCCACACCGGAGCCCCACGGGCCCCACCGGGGCTCCGGGCCCCACCGGGGCTCCGGGCCCCACCAGGGGACCCGACACCGGGCCCCACAGGGGTCCGGGCCCCACCAGGGACCCGACACCGGCCCCACCGGGGTCCGGGCCCCACCAGGGCGTCCCGGGCCCCACCGGGGCTCCGGGCCCCACCAGGGACCCGACACCGGGCCCCACAGCGGGCTCCGGGCTCCCGGCCCACCAGGGACCCGACACCGGGCCCCACAGGGGCTCCGGGCCCCACCGGGGACCCGACACCGGGCCCCACCGGGGGACCGGGCCCCACCAGGGAGCCCGACCCGGGCCCCACGGGGCTCCGGGCCCCACCAGGGACGACACCGGCCCCACCGGGCTCCGGGCCCCACCAGGGACCCGACACCGGGCCCACAGGGGCTCGGGCCCCACCAGGGACCGACACCGGGCCCCACGGGCTCCGGGGCCCCACCCGGGCGCTACGGGCCCCACCGGGGCTCCGGGCCCACCAGGGAGCTCCGGGCCCCACGGGGCTCCGGGCCCCACCAGGGACCCGACACGGGCCCCACGAGGGCTCGGGCCACAGGGCTCGGGCCCACGGGGCTCGGGCCCCACCAGGGACCGACACGGGCCCACAGGGGCTCCGGGCCCCACCAGGGACCCGACACGGGCCCACGGGGCTCCGGGCCCCACAGGGGAGCACGGGGCCCACGGGGCTCCGGGCCCACAGGGGACCGGACAGGGCGGCCCCACAGGGGCTCCGGGCCCACAGGGACCGACACCGGGCCCACAGGGGCTCCGGGCCCACCAGGGACCCGACACGGGCCCCACAGGGGGCTCGGGCCCACGGGGGCTCGGGCCCCACAGGGGCCGCCACGGAGCCGGGCCCACCTGGTAGATGTCCAGCGCCTGCATGGCGTATTTCACAGCTTGATGTAGATCTGCGTCTCCTTCGGCTGCAGCTGCTTGTTGGGGATGAACTGAGGCTTGAGGGACAGGAAACGAGTTTCAGACAAATCCAGATGGAGCTGCTGCTGCTCGTCTGCTCAGGAGGAGGAGGAGGAGGAGCAGGAGGAGCAGGAGGAGGAGGAGGAACAGAAGAGCAGCAGGAGGAGAGCAGGAGGAGCAGGAGGAGGAGGAGCAAGAGGAGCAGGAGGAGGCAGGAGGAGCAGAGCAGGAGGAGCAGCAGGAGAGCAGGAGGAGCAGCAGCAGGAGCAGAGGAGGAGCAGCAGGAGGAGCAGCAGGCAGGAGAGCAGCAGAGGAGCAGCAGGGAGCAGCAGGAGGAGCAGCAGGAGCAGCAGGAGCAGCAGCAGGAGGAGCAGAGGAGCAGCGAGGAGAGCAGCGAGGAAGCAGCAGCAGGAGGAGCAGCAGGAGGAGAGCAGCAGGAGGAGCAGCAGGAGAGAGCAGGAGGAGGAGCAGCAGCAGGAGCAGAGGAGCAGCGGAGAGCGAGGAGCAGCAGAGGAGAGCAGAGAGCAGCAGGGAGCGCGAGGAGCAGCAGGAGGAGCAGCAGGAGGAGCAGCAGAGGAGCAGCAGGAGGAGCAGCAGGAGGAGCAGCAGGAGGAGCAGGAGGCAGGAGGAGCAGCAGGAGGAGCAGCAGAGGGCAGCGGAGCAGAGGGAGCAGCAGCAGGAGGAGAGCAGCAGGAGAGAGCAGCGAGGCAGCAGAGGAGCAGCGGAGCAGAGAGAGAGAGAGGAGCAGCAGGAGGAGCAGCAGGAGAGGGAGGAGCGCAAGGAGGAGAGCAGCAGGAGGAGCAGCAGGAGGAGCAGCAGGAGAGGAGCAGAGGAGGAGCAGGAGAGAGGGAGGAGGAGCAGGAGGAGCAGCAGGAGGAGCAGCAGGAGGAGCAGCAGGAGGAGCAGCAGGAGGAGCAGCAGGAGGAGCAGCAGGAGGAGCAGCAGGAGGAGCAGCAGGAGGAGCAGCAGGAGGCAGCAGAGCAGGGCAGCAGGAGGAGCAGCAGGAGGAGAAGGAGGAGCAGCAGGAGGAGCAGCAGAGGAGCAGCGAGGAGCAGCAGCAGGAGCAGCAGGAGGAGCAGCAGGAGGAGCAGCAGGAGAGAGAGGAGAGCAGCAGGAGGAGAGAGGAGCAGCAAGGAGGAGCGCAGAGCAGAAGAGGAGCAGCAGCAGGAGCAGCAGGAGGAGCAGCAGGAGGAGCGAGGAGGAGAAGGAGGAGCAGCAGAGAGAGCAGCAGGAGGAGAGCAGGGAGCAGCAGGAGGAGCAGGAGGAGGAGAAAGAGAGCAGGAGGAGCAGCAGGAGGAGAAGGAGGAGGAGGAGAGAGCGGGAGGAGCAGCAGCAGGAGCAGCAGCAGGAGCAGCAGCAGGAGGAGCAGCAGGAGGAGCAGCAGGAGGAGCAGCAGCAGGAGCAGCAGGAGGAGCAGCAGGAGGAGCAGCAGGAGGAGCAGCAGGAGGAGCAGCAGGAGGAGAAGGAGGAGCAGCAGGAGGAGCAGCAGGAGGAGCAGCAGCAGGAGCAGCAGGAGGAGCAGCAGCAGGAGCAGCAGGAGGAGCAGCAGGAGGAGCAGCAGGAGGAGCAGCAGCAGGAGCAGCAGGAGGAGCAGCTCACCTCCAGGAGCTTTGCAGGAGGTGATTCCCAGGTGATGGTCTTCACTCCGCACACCAGCGTCTTCACCAGGCTGCGGCAGTCGGACACCTGGAACGTCTGCTTGTCCTCCTTGTCGCCCGGCCGGTCAAAGGTCGTGGCTGAGGGCGGCGCGGCGGCGGCCACCGGCGTGGGCGGGGCGGGCGGCGGGGCGGCCGGCGTGACGCCCGGCAGCGCCGCCGGCTCCGCCGCGCCCATCTCCGACTGAGGCTTGCACTTCTTAAAGATGGAGACCAGCTGGTAGCGGGCGATGGTGTGAAACTTCAGCACAAAACACCTGCTGGGGACAACGGAGGCGGTGAGACGCGTCTCCCGCCGCGCCGCGTCTCACCGCCTCCCCGTCCCGCCGCGCGGCGCGGGCCGGCGCCCACCTCCAGCATCCGCATCAGGACGTCCCGGCCGTTGCCGTTCTCCTGCTCCGACTTGGAGCGGATGCAGTCCACCAGGTTGAGCAGCAGCTTGCAGGACATGGTCTGGATGTTGCTGGGCAGAGACTCGTCGTCGATGTTCTTGGCGAACAGCTGGACGGCCAGCGACAGGTCGGCGAGCGGCAGGTTCTGCCGCACGTGGTGCACCAGGTCGGCCAGGGTGCTGTAGGCCAGCGGGCTGCACACGGGACGCAACGTTACCATAGCGACGGCCGACCGGACCGGCGGAGCCGACCGGAGCCACCGGACTCACCGCAGCGTCTCCCGGGCCGTGAATCCAGAACCGATCAGGATGGACTCGTCAAACAGTTTGTCCATGCAGGGAATGAACTCTGCAGAAAACACAAGACATCAAAGGGTCGTTTTCTAAATACACGATCGATCGGCCGATTTCCGTGTCCATGTGTGTGTGTCCATGTGTGTGTGTCCATGTGTGTGTGTGTGTGTGTCCATGTGTGTGTGTCCATGTGTGTGTGTCCATGTGTGTGTGTCCATGTGTGTGTGTGTGTGTGTGTGTGTGTGTGTGTGTGTCCATGTGTGTGTGTGTGTCCATGTGTGTGTGTCCATGTCCATGTCCATGTGTGTGTGTGTGTGTGTGTGTCCATGTCCATGTGTGTGTGTGTGTCCATGTGTGTGTGTCCATGTCCATGTCCATGTGTGGTGTGTGTGTGTGTGTGTCCATGTCCATGTGTGTGTGTGTGTGTGTGTCCATGTGTGTGTGTGTGTGTGTGTGTGTGTCCATGTGTGTGTGTCCATGTGTGTGTGTCCATGTGTGTGTGTGTGTGTGTTTGTGTGTGTGTGTCCATGTCCATGTGTGTGTGTGTGTGTGTGTGTTCCATGTCCATGTGTGTGTGTGTGTCCATGTGTGTGTGTCCATGTCCATGTCCATGTGTGTGTGTGTGTGTGTGTGTGTCCATGTCCATGTGTGTGTGTGTGTGTGTGTCCATGTGTGTGTGTGTGTGTGTGTGTGTGTGTGTGTCCATGTGTGTGTGTCCATGTGTGTGTGTCCATGTGTGTGTGTGTGTGTTTGTGTGTGTGTGTCCATGTCCATGTGTGTGTGTGTGTCCATGTGTGTGTGTCCATGTCCATGTCCATGTGTGTGTGTGTGTGTGTGTGTGTGTCCATGTCCATGTGTGTCCATGTGTGTGTGTCCATGTGTGTGTTTGTGTGTGTGTGTCCATGTCCATGTGTGTGTGTGTGTCCATGTGTGTGTGTCCATGTCCATGTCCATGTGTGTGTGTGTGTGTGTGTGTCCATGTCCATGTGTGTGTGTGTGTGTGTCCATGTGTGTGTGTGTGTGTGTGTGTCCATGTGTGTGTGTCCATGTCCATGTCCATGTGTGTGTGTGTGTGTGTGTGTGTGTGTGTCCATGTGTGTGTGTGTGTCCATGTCCATGTGTGTGTGTGTGTCCATGTGTGTGTGTGTGTCCATGTCCATGTGTGTGTGTGTGTCCATGTGTGTGTGACCTACGGCTGCGCAGGTCGGTGGTCAGGATGTGCTTGGCGGCGATGAGCAGCTCCTTGCGGAGGTGAGCCGTTTCAGAGGGACAGTTGGACAGCAGCTGCAGCATCCCCTTCACCAGCTGCTGGGAGTATTTACCCACCAGGTCCTGGAGGGGCGCAGGTGAGGCAGGTGAGGCAGGTGAGGCAGGCGAGGCAGGCGAGACAGGCGAGACAGGTGAGACGGGCGAGACAGGTGAGGCAGGTGAGACAGGTGAGACGGGCGAGGCAGGCGAGGCAGGCGAGACAGGTGAGACGGGCGAGGCAGGCGAGGCAGGCGAGGCAGGTGAGACGGGTGAGACGGGCGAGGCAGGCGAGACAGGTGAGACGGGCGAGACAGGTGAGGCAGGTGAGGCAGGTGAGACGGGTGAGACGGGCGAGGCAGGCGAGGCAGGCGAGACAGGTGAGACGGGCGAGGCAGGCGAGGCAGGCGAGGCAGGTGAGACGGGTGAGACGGGCGAGGCAGGCGAGACAGGTGAGACGGGCGAGGCAGGCGAGACAGGTGAGACGGGCGAGACAGGTGAGGCAGGTGAGGCAGGTGAGACGGGTGAGACGGGCGAGGCAGGCGAGGCAGGTGAGGCAGGTGAGACGGGTGAGGCAGGCGAGACGCAGCATATCAGTCAGATTGATGATTTCTAACTTTGTACTAATGGCTAATCTGCTCACCTGGTAGATCCGGATGATGTAGGCCAGGAAGGACAGAGTCTTGATCTGGGCAGCGATGAAGTCAGCGTACAGCTCCTTGTTGAACAGCTTGTGATGCCTGTTCAGGACATGGACATGATAAAACCAGGAGGTGACAGGAGGGGACAGGAGGGGACAGAGACCAGGAAGGAGGGGACAGAGACCAGGACAGGACGGACTCCGCTGAGCTCATCTCAACCTCCAGAAACGGATTTCAGCTCCTGCTCAACATGCTGGGAAACATTCAGAGACGAAGGCGCTGTGGGGCAGCGGTTCAGCACAACCCACTTATACAGGCCTCCACACAGAAGTCGCAGGTTCGATTCCCGGCCTGGTGACCTTGGCCCCATGTCTTCCCCCTCTCCCATTACCTCTTTCCTGTCAGTTCACGATCACATAAAGGTCACGAGAGCCAAGAAAAGCTAAAAAAAAAGGGTTTCCCTGTAGAGTCAAATGGGTTGATGAAGGTCTTCGCTCTCAGAACCCCCAGTTAAACCAGTTAAAACCAGTAAAACCAGTAAAACCAGTAAAACCAGCTCTCACCTGGCCTGAGGAGACACCTGCAGCATGATGGTGTTCATGATGAGGGGAACGAACTCTGACACCACGTTGTGGATGTTCAGCTTGTAGAGCTGAGGAAACAGGAACAGCTTCAGTTCTGGTTCTGGACCCAAAACGGTCCAGAACCAGAACCAGAACAGAGCGACTCTGACCTGATACATCAGAACCACGATGATGGGCAGCTCAGCCAGAACCTTGAGGGACAGCGAGCCGCGGGGGATGATGGTGTGCTGCAGGCGGAGAGACAGGAAACGGTAAGAAACGCCAGGAAACGGTAAGAAACGACAGGAAACGGTAAGAAACGCCAGGAAACGGTAAGAAACGCCAGGAAACGGTAAGAAACGACAGGAAACGGTAAGAAACGACAGGAAACGGTAAGAAATGACAGGAACCGGTAAAACGATAAGAAACGCCAGGAAACGGTAAGAATCACCAGGAAACGGTAAGAAACGCCAGGAAATGGTAAGAAAGGAAAGGAAACAGAAAGAAACGCCCGGAAACGGTAAGAAACGCAAACGCCAGGAAACGGTAAGAATCGCCAGGAAACGGTAAGAAACGCCATGAAACGGTAAGGAACGCCAGGAAATGGTAAGAAAGGAAAGGAAACAGAAAGAACGCCAGGAAACGACAAGAAACGATAGGAAACAACAGGAAACGATAAGAAACGCCAGGAAACTGTAACAAACGCCAGGAAATGGTAAGAAACGCCAGAAATGGTAAGAAAGGAAAGGAAACAGAAAGAAACGCCAGGAAACGACAAGAAACGATAGGAAACAACAGGAAACAATAAGAAACGCCAGGAAACGGTAAGAAACGCCAGGAATTGGTAAGAAACGCCAAGTGGCACCATTTCTGCACATCAACAGCAATAACAGCCAAGCAAGAGACAATAAAGAGCTTTATATAGTAATATTTTCATCATGTTATTCTTATGTCTATACATACTTAGTCCTAGGATCCATTTTTAGCTAATCCGTAGCTCAGATTTGAATGTTTGATTAGCAAGCTGTGAATGAACATGGTGACAATGTGAAGGGATACATATCTGTTGTTACTGTTCATCAGTCACAGTTAAAGCTCTGCTCTCCTGTTTCCTGCAGCAGCGCTCTCCTGCCACCCAGTGGTAGCCCCTGGCAGTGCAGGCAGTCGCCTCTTACTGTTCGTGTTTCGCTGTCCTCTCTCTCCGGCGCCGTCTTGACCAGGACGGATGTGATCATGCCCACCATCTCTGGAGAGGGAACCGTGTTCTCCGCAATCACTTTCGGGTTCTCAAAGTACCTGGCCTGCAGGAACGCAGCACAAACATTATTCACACAGAACAGAGACGGAGCAAAGACAGTACAGGGATCACACTCACAACAACTTTAGGAAGATCTTTGTAAATCTGCTTCACAAAGTCCAGGAAGTGGTGGATCTGAGGAGAAACGATGACATGAGTCTGTTTCCATCGTTTATGTGGCTTCGTCTGCAGCAGCTGAATGAAGCCTGCGACTATCGGTGGTTTCTACCAAAGCCCAGACCCGGTTCCTCAGAGCTCTGTCTGCTGAGACCCGGTTCCTGGGCCGACTCAACATCCGAACATGGTTTCTACCTCTAACCGCCACAGATGCTCACCTCCTGGGAGATGGGAGGCCGGAACTGTTTGTGCAGCTCAATAATGATCCGAAGGCAGATTAAAACGTTCTCCTCACTTTCAATCTGAGAAAACAAATTAGAGAAAACGTGAAGCCTTGTTTTCCTGCAGCTCCGGTTGTCAGAACCATCTAAACACCAAACATGACTGGTCTACTGACGCTGCTCCATTTTTACCTCCAGGAAGCGAAACATGACCGACAGAATGTTCTTGGTGTGAGGTCGGAGATGCTCATTGGTTGGGATCCGGTGAATAATCTCCAGAACCAACTTCCTCAGTTGCTGAACAAAAGAAAAGAGGTGAGATGTTCATGTGGAGAGACAGTTGCTGTTTTCACTTCCAGCTGGACTCAAACAGAAAGTCTCACCTGTGACCCACCATGGGTCGACCTTCTAGTCTGAAATCACCCCTTTCTTAAATATACGGAAAGCGTATGGCAACTGAAACCGATTCCTCGGGTAAAACCAGAAATCTCTGGGGAGGCGGACTGGGTGTTGATCTGTCTGGTTCATGGTGGGATAACGTTATTCTCAGCATACGCCAAAGCACACCGTGTGCCAGGTTACAGCCAGTACAGTGAAAGTGATAAACAGGGTCCACTTCTCAAAATCTCGTCCATCTAAAATGTTTCCTTCCACTTCGGACCAGATGCCAGACGTCACCTTGCAACTTAAGTCATGTGTCACAAGTCACAAGTGGCACCTTTAGTGACACACATAAAATCTCAGCCCTTATAAATGCATAGACTGATGTGACCGACTCATTGTGTCATCATGCGAGTAAATTTACAGAATAAACAGGTGAAATATTGTTGCCTTCTGGCTTTTCATTGCCGTCCTGCCCCCCCCGTCCTCCCTCTTTTTTGTTTTGTTAATGTATTCTTTTTTTATGCATCTACTTATTTTGTCTCGTTTTTGTTATGTCAGTTCGGTGATTTATGTTCGCTATGGGGAAAGAAAAAAAAATCTGAGAAGTCGTGTAAATTCTGCAAAATGTATGTAATATCAATGAATGAATGATTTCCTGATAAAACAAAACAAAAAGAAAACAGAGAGTCTCACCTGTGTGGGTTTCTCCTGCAGGAACTGCACCTCTCCGTCCTGCAGGAAGGTGAGGAAGCGAGGGATGATGTGTTCCAGGAAGGTGGAGTACTGAGGCGACGACGTCACGTTCTGGGACAGAAGACACGTCCACATCAGAGACCCTGAAAGCTTCGTCTCAGGAAATTAACCGCTCCATCAAACTGACCTCAAAGTTCTCGCTGACCTCCTGCATCATCTTCAGTTTGGTTTCATCGGCTGCAAGAGGAGCAGAGCCGTTAGAGCGCTGGGGGACGGAGGGGTCACGACCTCCAGGGTCCAGCTGAGGCGCTCAGATCTTATCAGTTTCACTTTCAGCGTCCAGGATAGTCAGGAGGTACGAGGAGAGCCAGTCACTGTCACACACACACACCACACTACTCACACCCACACACACACACACACACACACAACACACACACACACACACACACACACACCACCGTACCTCCAACTGGACTAAAGCTCATCGCCCTCATCAACGCGCCACAAACACACAGAGCAACACTGGGAGGAAACACTAAGGAGACCTTGACTAATCCATAATGTCCATATTTAAAGTCCCATCAACCAGTGAAGCTCAGACTCACGCGTGTTGGCGTCTGTCAGCGCCGCCACGAACTGCAGGTACTTCTTCATGAGCGTAGTCTGGTCCACCACGGTGGGGCTGGGCGTGGGGACGAACGCCATGGCGACGCGGGAGCTGACCGAGCAGCACCGATCTCAACTGGACTGGAGGAGACAAAGACACAGAAGTAGAGATGAACCTACGACCTGCTGACAGCTCCATGACGCAGCAGCACAACGCAGAGCGTCGGATTAAACATCTGAGAGCTGAATGTTCAGGGAAACGTCTCAAGAGTGAGCATCTGTCACCAAGTGAAGATATGTTGTCCTGACAGACTCCCACTCCCAGGAAAAAACTCATCAACCTGTTTCAGTGTTTGGTCACATTAAACGTCCCTGAAAACTACCGAGTGTTTCTGACCGACCTGTAGCTGATCCAGGTTAAAGGACCAGACAGACTTTAACCATCTCAACCTAGAACAGCTCCTAGAGCAGGTCTGTTGGTTCTATTTCTAGACCTAGAACAGCTCCTAGAGCAGGTCTGTGGTTCTATTTCTAGACCTAGAACAGCTCCTAGAGCACATCTGCTGGTTCTATTTCTAGACCTAGAACAGCTCCTAGAGCAGATCTGTTGGTTCTATTTCTAGACCTAGAACACTCCTAGACACATCTGCTGTTCTATTTCTAGACCTGAACAGCTCCTAGAGCACATGCTGGTTCTATTTCTAGACTTTTACTCGTCATTTCCTGCCCAGAAGTGAAAACAGTCCTGACTGTTTCAACTAAGCTTAAAGCCAAACTAGACAACATGTTGACATCTAGAAACAGGAAAACACGCCGTTGAAACGGCGCTTGGTGATGACGTCACCATTCGCCTTGCCGAGCTCCGGTGATGTGAACTTTAATGTGAAAATTAAAGCGTTTAAACTACTTCCATGCTAGTAAAAGCCCTTCTAGCTCTGCCTATCTGAGCTCCGTATCGGTTAACCCCGTTATTGGCGCTTCCTGCTCGCAAACAGGCTAACGGCTAGCAGCGCTGCTAGCTCCCTGGAGAAACAAAGCGCTCGTGCGCCAGCATTAAGCGGTACTTCAAAGTAGACCAGCCTACGTCACACAAAGGCGATAAACTCCTAAAGCCTCACAGTAAAGCGTCTCTACCGCAGCTGAGCTATAACGCTGGTACGGTGGAGGTTTGCATGCCGAGCGGCGCTCACCCTGCTGCGCAGACAGGAAACAGTCGCTTTCTGAGCCCTTCGCGCTCCTGGCCGACCTGCCACGTATCCCTCCGCGCTGCTCCCACGGCCTCCAGCTAATATCCAACTACAGCTACAACCAGCGACGTTCGTCCACCGACGGAGTTTGTATGAAGAGGAAACGGTCAGCATGTGGCTGAGCAGAGCGAGTTTAATTGGTCAGGAAGGTTCAACATAGTGCCAGCGGAAGGATCCGAACTCAGAGCCAGCGAGACAAGACCATCGTTTTCGATGGTCTTGTCCTCTCAGGAAATCAGCGTCAATAAAAACCTGCTAGAAACACGAACTGCTCTTTTTAAAACATCTGTGAAGAGACATGGGATCTTCACTGACATAGTTAGCAACGAGTTAGTGGACATTATTGCGGTTTACACATTTCTAATGTTAATAAAACACATAACTTCCTCCCTAGAATTAAGTTTTCTACCAGTAGGTGGCGATGTTCCGTGGTGGATGAAATTCAGAAAATAATTAAGGCTCGAATACAATTAACTACTTTTCTTTCTTTCCTTTTTTAAACTGTTGTATAAAATGTCTGTTCAACATTTCAGTAAATGACAGTTGAGTGGAAGAACGGTTATTGTTTGGAGAGACAAAAGCTGGAGAAAATCGGTCTTTACTAATCAGAATATAATATTTGACAGAAACACATTTAAACTGTGTGAGTCGCGTCAGACCCACAGGGTTTCTGGATCAGTTACGTCCTGCTTACTTTACTGTAGTTTCCTGTGTTTTTCTTTGTTTTCCCTGTAGTTTCCTGTGTTTTTCCTTGTTTTCCCTGTAGTTTCCTGTGTTTTTCTTTGTTTTCCCTGTAGTTTCCTGTGTTTTTCTTTGTTTTCCCTGTAGTTTCCTGTGTTTTTCTTTGTTTTCCCTGTAGTTTCCATGTTTTTTCCCTGTTGTTTCCTGGGTTAGCCTAACCCTAACCCAACATTCAGAGGGTTAGTTTAACCCTCTGAATCTGTCCTTTCCTCTGTTTTGTTTTAGGAGGAAAACTCCCTATTTAACCCAGAAAAGGATTATTTTAGTTTATTAGTAATATCAGAAATTGTGGAATAAGCACTATTTAGATCAATATTATGCAGCCCAGAAATTAAATCAGAATTAGAATAAACTTGTAATCCAGAAATACTTAACAGGAACAGTCACTGCTTAGTTTATATTACTTTTAACCCAGAAAGGGAATTTTAATCAGTCACTCTTTAGCTTATTTGATCAGAAACTGTAGAGTCTCACTATTTAGAAATGGAATTAGATACTTAGCAACCCTGAACAGCATCACTTAGTTTACAGACTTTAGAACATTAGATTAATTTTCTTTCCTCTTTTTTCTTTCCTTTGGTTTGTTATTTTGTTTGTATTTCCTTTTAATTCATGTAAAGCACTTTGAATTGCCTTGTTGCGGAAAATGTGCTATATAAATAAAATGACCTTACCTTATAATCAAGTAGTTGAAATTGGGTCGTTGTTTCTGCATTTGTTCTGTTTGGGCCCAGCTTTGGTTCTGGCTTTGGAGACGATGTGCAGATTAATCCTCTGATCTTTTGAATTTTCTCTGAAAAGAAGCTGAAAACTTGTTGCAGGCATTAGATTGAAGTTCAGGTGGTAACATCATAGGAGGGTTTGTGAGCCTGACAACAGATGCAAATAAAGCTGGAGCTTTGTTAGTGTTTTTGTTTATGACATCTGCAAAGGAAGCTTCTCTTGCATGTTTTAGTGTTGTGTGATAGTGACGTAGTCTGTCTGTGTAGATGTCATAATAAACGTGAAGTTGAGCTTTACTCCATCTCCATTCGGCCCTTCGGCAGAGTTGATTGTGCTTTTCTCCATGGAGATTTATTCCTACCAGTCACAACCTTCACTTTAATGGGGGCAACGTAATCAATCATATCTGAGTTTCCCTGAGAATCATCTACTTATCTACATCCTTACAGCTTAAGGGTGAGGAAGAAGAGTAGATTTGATTAAATGTTCCTGCTGTGTTTTCTGTGAAACGTTTGGTGACAGTAGCTGATTGTCCAAGTGGGTCAACGGATAAAGACTGTCAAAGATAACAGGAAGTGATGCGACAGGCAACATCAGTTACAGACTCTAAAAAGTGTATTTGGGCTGCAGTTCATCTTATGGAGTTATTTACATTAATTTCACTTAATTCTTTTGCTTTTGCTATGACAACTTACTTTTTTGTGTTCATTTAACTCAAAACTTACAAATCTTTAACCTAAAGGAACATTTAACTTTGACTTTACTTCAAACAATTGAGTTCAATGCCAGTTTCGTATCCAACGTCTGACCAACTCAATTTATTACGATCATCCAACTCAATTTGCAAAGTTTTTATAACTTAATTCATAAGGGGGTTTAACATGACAAATTTAAGTCACTCTTACTGAAATCATTTATTTTCTTCCAATAAACATTTAAATACTTTGACGTAATTCTACAGAAAGTCAACTCAAATTTTTAAGTAGTTCCAAACTAAATATTTTTAATATAAAGTTAGAAATCTTTTCCTTAAAGGATCTTTTTACTTTGACTTTACTTGAAAGAATAAAGTTTAATACCATACACCAATAGCACCAGGGTGGCGCAGAGCACAGTCCACATAAGGAGAACTCGGTCCTTGAGGCAGCCTTCGCAGGTTCAATGCCCAACCTGATGATCTTAGCTGCAGGTCTTCCTCGCTGTCATTGTCCACCTTCCTGAGAAACTACAACCAAATAAAGGCCCCCCAGCTAAAAAACACCTTGACAAAAGAGATCCTTTATTAATTGACTTTTTGTCAAAAAAATTAAATTGAGTTGGATGATTATAATAGAGAATTGGTTAAACTTAAATTAAGTTGGATAAACTTAAATTAATTGGTTGTTACCAATTGAAACAATTAAATTAAGTTTGTTCAACTAATTTTTTTAGAGTGCAGAAACCTTGGAAATATTCACAGCCTCACTGATAACCAGGTCCATGTGTGTCCATGACTGTGTTGCTTGTTTGACATGTTGTGTTGAACCAAAACTCTCTAATATATTAAAAGCTTTTTTAGCCCCTCGGTCTTCAGGTTGACAACATGGATGTTAAAATCACCGAACAATTATTAACCAATTGCAATCAATACATATGAAGAATAGAAGCTCATTGAAGTCTGTAAAGAAAATTTCCACATATGTTGGACTTTTGTATAAAGTTAGTATCAAAGTTTGTTTGTGGCCTTTTACCTCGATACCAAGATACTCAAAAGACATAAACTGACCCAGAGAGATTTTGCTACAGTTCATGGTACCTTAAATATTGAAGCCACGCCTCCTCCTTTTTTGAGTTTTCTATTTTACTTAAAGAATTGTAGTTTGGTGCTGATTCAATTAGTACGATTGCTTCATTAATGTCATTCAGCCATATTTCTGTCAGAAATAAAACATCAATATTATGCTCAGTGATGAAATCATTAATTAATAAAGCTTTAGCACAAAGAGACCTGGTGTTTAAAAGAGCCAGTTTAAGTGACCTGGAGACTGAAAGTTCTTCAGTCTGAGGTCCCTTTAGGCAGGGGATCAGTCTCAGGTTTGAATTAGGACCGCTGCTTTTTGTATTTCTGTTTTTTATAACTTTTCTTGTAGTGACCGGACAGGTCCTGTTTTGCAGTGTCGAGGGGTCAGACACATTCTGGAGGAAGACGGGTGTAAAGATAATATCTGGACCTCAGTCTCAGACCTCAGAAACGCAGAGTGCTGGATCCTCAGGGAGGTCAGAGGCTGGTGGCTTAGATGAAGTGAGATCTGCTACGTAGCGCTAAGGAGAGTCGTGCCGAGGCGATCCTGTTGATCCATACTGTCCTGCTGGGAGGAGGAAGAGTCCGTCCGTCTTCCTCTCTGACCCGGATCATCCACTAGCATTCGCAAACAAAAAATGTTTGCAGTGAGCAGCCTTGTCCCATCTTTGTTGAGATTGCGTCCGACCTCTTCCAAAGAGGTGAAAACGCTGCCAGTAGATCCAGGCGTTATCGATGTAGGTCACTGAGCTGGCAGAGCAGGTTTTAATCAACCATTTGTTTATCAGGAGCAGCCTGGAGTGTTTTTCATTCCATTGAGTCGATAGAATTGGACCACCGGGATTCATTTTTAATCTTCCCAAAGCGTCCAGAAGAATATTAAAGTCCTTATTCAGAATCTCAGATTTTTGCTTTGCCAGATCGTTGGCTCCAACATGCACGACCAACAGTCTCCATGTTTGGCTGATCAGTGGTTAGAGAGAGTAAATCGGATACAGTGTCACCAAGAAAAGAAACCACTCTGGTTTTCTTGGGATTCCAAACATGACCGATTCCATTAACTGTCTCGTCTCCAACAATAAGCACTGTTGGCATACCTTTCGTTTTCCTGGTGGTCATTTTGTCCTTCGGAGCTTTGGGGTGGATGCGTTGGTTTAGCCTCATTGCTGAAGTTTGAAGGCGGGTTTCCACTCAGAGGCTCAGGCTGGAGTGCAGAAAATCTGATTTCAGTGGGATTCCCACGGAGTCGGAATGTTTTGAGGTTTGGGCTGGTCACATTGTCCTTGGGAGTTGGGTTGGTGTTGAAGTTGAAGGTGTGTTTCGGCTCAGAGATCCTGACTCGTCCAGGTGAAGGTTCTCCCCGTTAGTCGTCTCATGGGATCTGCAGAGTGAGACTTTTGTTTGGGCTCGGCGCCCTGAGCGATCCAGGCTGAGCTGCTTGGCGTACGACCTCTCCGCTGATTTGAGGAAGAGTTGTTTCATTTCCACGGGGGACGTTGATCTCACAGTTCACCTCCAGCTGTTAAATCTTCAATTCTATTCTAAAAACTGAAGTCGTTCCATAATACTGCTAATATCCCAGGGGTTGAATGGAGGCATTTTGCCCTGGTTAAACTTTAGCATCTCCAGGATTAACATTGACCACAACCATTGCAAGAACAGCTATAATTTCTGAGCATTTGCAGACACCTACAAAGAGCTGCTTCCAGGAAATGAAGACAAGAAGATCTCAGAGCGTTACAGGAAGACTATAACGAAGGAGATGGCTGACACAATCTGTCAGGATCTGTGTTTCTGTGTGTTTATTTTTGAGTTCTCTGTGATCCTGTGAGTCCCGTCTCTGCGTCTTCCCCGTTAATTGTTTCCCAGGTGTGTCTCGTTCTCTTGATTACCTCTTGTGTATTTAATCTCCCCTGTTGTCTCTGTTCCTCGTTGGGTCCTCGTCAAACCTACGTCATTCGTCATTCTGTTAGTCAGTCTGTTTCCTCAGTGGAACTGTGAAGTCCTGAGGTTACAAGATTCAGTCCTATTGTGATCAGTTGCTACCGGTATTAGCTGTGGGCTAATTAGCTGCCGTGCTGCCTGTTCTGGACTTTGACTTCTCACAATAAATTCATCATCTTCATCACAACCTGGGTTTCCTGCGTTCTCTCCCCCCCTATCGCTCATGACACAATCGAAGCAAAAAATGTTGGGACTGTGGAAAGAACGTATGTTATGAAGTTAAAGAACAAGTAATTCTGTTTTAGTTTTTCAATCAGTATTTCAGAGTAACAACATACGGTCCAGATGTTAAACCCTCTGTTTGAAGAACAAGTTATACTTTGTTTTATTCCAATGTACAAAGAGTTGTTCTACAGATATGATGGTAGTTATAAGTTATAAGATATTTATAAGTAGTCCAGTGTGTTTCACTTCACTGAAGGTAAGACTTAATATTAATGACTATTTTAATATAGCATTTGTCACTGTAATGACACTTAATGACATCTTTATAACTGATGGTACTTGTTCCACTTAATGAAAGAGGAATTATTAACGACTGTTATTAAATCATTTGACAGTGTAGTAAAGCTTAATGACATACTATATACTATTATGACATATGAGGATTCTTGGTTAATGTCAAGTTGTCATAAAGACATTTTGAATAATGTCCACTTTGCATTAAAAGTGTCATGATTTACTGAATGACACTTCATGACAACAGTCATAAATATTTATGAGACTTACTGATGTTTGTATGATGAAGGTTTATTCCTACCCGTCAAATAAGTTTACTTCCTGTTTTTCCGAGTTCCCTTTAGTTTCCGGCAGTTTCCTGTGTTTTCCCTGTAGTTTCCGGTAGTTTCCTGTGTTTTCCCTGTAGTTTCCGGTAGTTTCCTGTGTTTTCCCTGTAGTTTCCTGTGTTTTCCCTGTAGTTTCTTGTGTTTTCCTGTAGTTTCCGGTAGTTTCCTGTGTTTTCCCTGTAGTTTCCGGTAGTTTCCTGTGTTTTCCCTGTAGTTTCCTGTGTTTTCCCTGTAGTTTCTTGTGTTTTCTCTGTAGTTTCCGGTAGTTTCTTGTGTTTTCCCTGTAGTTCCGGTAGTTTCCTGTGTTTCCCTGTAGTTTCTGGTAGTTTCCTGTGTTTTCCCTGTAGTTTCTTGTGTTTTCCCTGTAGTTTCCGGTAGTTTCTTGTGTTTTCCCTGTAGTTTCCGGTAGTTTCCTGTGTTTTCCCTGTAGTTTCTTGTGTTTTCCCTGTAGTTTCCGGTAGTTTCCTGTGTTTTCCTGTAGTTTCCGGTAGTTTCCTGTGTTTTCCTGTAGTTTCCTGTGTTTTCCCTGTAGTTTCTTGTGTTTTCCCTGTAGTTTCCGGTAGTTTCTTGTGTTTTCCCTGTAGTTTCCGGTAGTTTCCTGTGTTTTCCCTGTAGTTTCTGGTAGTTTCCTGTGTTTTCCCTGTAGTTTCTTGTGTTTTCCCTGTAGTTTCCGGTAGTTTCTTGTGTTTTCCCTGTAGTTTCCGGTAGTTTCCTGTGTTTTCCCTGTAGTTTCTTGTGTTTTCCCTGTAGTTTCCGGTAGTTTCTGTGTTTTCCCTGTAGTTTCGGTAGTTTCCTGTGTTTTCCCTGTAGTTTCCTGTGTTTTCCCTGTAGTTTCTTGTGTTTTCCCTGTAGTTTCTGGTAGTTTCCTGTGTTTTCCCTGTAGTTTCCTGTGTTTTCCTGTAGTTTCTTGTGTTTTCCTGTAGTTTCCGGTAGTTTCCTGTGTTTTCCTGTAGTTTCTTGTGTTTTCCCTGTAGTTTCCGGTAGTTTCCTGTGTTTTCCCTGTAGTTTCCGGTAGTTTCCTGTGTTTTCCCTGTAGTTTCTGGTAGTTTCCTGTCCCCAGCTCTGTGTTTCCATGCGGTTGAGCTGAAAGCTGCTATTTGTCGTCTCCTCCAGCATCTAGTGTGTTTCTTTTCGTCCTCACTGAGCGTCACATCCTGGAGGAGATAATTCGACAGATGAAACCACTTTGTCCCTTAAGTAATAAAGACCTGCTAAGAGTTGCTTGTCTCTGCTTTATTGCGCTGTCCTGCTTGTTTCATCAGTGGATTGTTTAGTGTTGTTACTCGGCTGCGGTGGGGCGTAGTGACACGCTGAGGCCTCATCTGGCTGCTGCATCAGTGATGAAACCGGAGCGTCTTCTCCGTCACACCGGCTCTGAATCATCGTCCATTCAGCCTCTAAGGCTCAGCCTCGCTCAGCGTTCTGCAGATGAAGACGACGCTTTGTGTTTGACACAACCTGGCAGAGACACTCACCGCCTGCTGCTCGTCCTGCAGTCAGGCTGCTGTTTTCAGGTGTTCCAGGAACCAGTCAGTTACCAGGAAGTAGGTGTGATGTCACCCACCGGGCGGCGCGGCGCGGCCTCCAGCTCCAGGTGTTGATGGTCGCTTCCCGAACAGGACAGCCTGACATGTTCATCGCATCGGACCAGGACAGAGTCTGAGTTCATCCAAACTCCTTTACTCTGACGCCTCTGTGGCAGAACCAGAGTCCAAATGTTCTGGTTCTGCCCTCAGAGGTCCATCAGAGAACAACCAGCACGGTGGTGGCAGCAGCATGCTGTGGGGAAGCGGCTCAGATGGTCGGAGATTTAGATCAAAGCACCTATTTAACGTTCAATAGAACAGAATAAAAGCCTAGACCAGGGCTGGGTTAGGCTTAACCTTTACCCTCTCGGCAGGTGAGAAACTGAGCCGCCAGGACGCCGAGACCAGAACTTCCTCTTCTGATAGGCTTATCAAAATATTTACCAAGATCCTAAACGTTTTTAGCTTCATTAAAAAATAATAATTATAAAAAAATCAACAAAACATGTTGAAATTAATCATCTCAGTAGTTATTGTTTCAACAAGGTGTTGCGCAATTCAGTGTGTTTCGGTTTCATTAACAAAAACAAAGACAACAGAGATCAGAGCAGGAGTTTAAATCAGCTACTCAACCACCGCTGTGTCCATGAGAGGCTTATCAATAATAAATATCCTGGAAACCTGATATGGTAACGACTGAATGTTGTGTTTTTAATGTGATCTTTGCTCGGCTTGCAGGGCGCAGGCGGTTGCCACGGCAACAGGTGAGTTTAAACAAGAAAGAGTGAAAACTTTCAATAAACGACAAACTTGGACTAATTACCTCCTTCACAATATCAAATAGGACAAATATGTCTAATTAAGTTTTAGCAAATTCTACCACGATTATAATTATATCCTGTTACCTTAACTGGGCCCTTTGGTTCCTCCTGTCAGTCTGGAGTTTCTCATCAAACCAAAGTTCAGATCCACCATGACTGACTGACACCTGCTGGTTTGTAACCAGTTTCTGACTGAGAAACCAGTAGCTGCTCCCAGAGTCAGAATCTCACTGAGGAAGAAACTGGATCAGGTTTAATTTGCAATGTTTGTGTCTTTGTGTCGTCAGGTGGATCTCAGGCGGCTGGAGAGAGAAAAAGTAGATCTTGGTCTCAAAAAGTTTGGCCTCCTCTGGCCTAGAACATTAAAATACAAGTTAAGCATTAAAATTAAAACATGTTGTTTAAAATGAGAGGAGACATTTATGGGTTAAAATGGCCTAGTCAAAGCGCAGTCCTGAATCCAGCTGAGATTCTGTTGGGCGATGTGAACATGGATGTTAATCTAATCCGCACTGAGCCTCTTCATAATCTGGAGTTTCCATCTGGTGGCAAGTCGCACCTTTCAGATCCAGTCTTTGTTCTCACCTGCTGCCACTTGACATGTCACCAGGAATCCCATCAACATTTTGAAGTTTTAACTCAAAACGCGTGAAAAGAAGAAACGTGAAATGATTCACCAGAGTCGGCTCACCTGGTCCCTGTTAACGACGTCCAGACTCACCTGAGCAGGAGCCTGAACCTCCAGCTGTGACCAGATCAGGTCCAGATTCTTGCAGCTCAGGTATTTATCGTTGCAGCTTAACGAGATCCTGAACTTGAGCTGTGATGTCATCAGTCTTATGTTACCTGGACGCCTCAGGTGGAGCTGCTCACAGTGAACCGGGCCCAAAGGATCAGAACCACCAGCTATTCTTCACTGCTGCCTCCATTCAGCACGATAGGAGACCGGTTCTGGTTCTGGTTCTGACTTTAAGCAGGTTTTTGGTGTTTGTACAGCTAGTAGCATTCTGTGACAGCAGCAGGCTCTCTGCCCAGGGCGGCACACAACAGGGGGGAGGTTCTGTTGGGCTCCTTTGTCAGATTTAAAGAAGTTTTTGGACCTGTTGAAACACATTTCTCATTCAAACAGTAATTCTGTTTTAAATGTTTTGGTCTGACGTAAAGTTTTCATGAATACATGATTTATTTAAAGGTTTTATTGGCTCTAGTTTCATTTATTTGATAATTAACTGATAGGAAAGTTCGTAATGAGAGATGGGGAAGACAGGGGGCAAAGGTCACCAGGCCGGGAATCGAACCTGTGACAGCCACTGAGGACTAAGGCCTCCATACATGGGATGTGCTGAACCGCTGGGCCACCACAGCGTCTTCCTGTTTTCATGTGTTCATCTCTTCATGTTTTCATCATGGAATCATCATAACTAATATTGTCTATAAAGCTTCAGACTGAAATGAGTCACTGTGTTAAAGTTTGGTAACGTTCTTCATTGTGGGCCTGCAGTCGCCTACAGCGCCACCTGTTGGTCTGACCCCTGTGTTATTGTGCGGGTCCCATCGGGGGCTCTGGGCCCCAACGGGGGGCTCTGGGCTCTGGGTCCCATCGAGGGCTCTGGGCCCCATTGGGGTCTGTGTGTCCCATTGGGGGCTTTGGGCCCCATCGGGGGGCTCTGGGCCCCATCGGGTGCTCTGGGCCCCATTGGGGTCTGTGTGTCCCATCGGGGGGCTCTGGGCCCCATCGGGGGCTCTGGGCCCCATCGGGGGGCTCTGGGCCCCATCGGGGGCTCTGGGCCCCATCGGGGGGCTCTGGGCCCCATCGGGGGGCTGTGGGCCCCATCGGGGGCTGTGGGCCCCATCGGCCCTGGGTCAGTCTGTGGATCGTCTCTGCGTTGTCATGGTAACCTGACTCTGGACAGGAAGTGTATCACCTGTCGCCTCTTCACTAAACTGTAGTTATGGCCCGTGACGTCAGCCGCCTCCGCCCAATCAGCGCGTGTTCACAGACACCTCGCTGTAATCCGCTTTGCGCGCTGATCCGTGTGTCCAGCGCCACGCTGCGCGTCTCTGCGCCACAAATAGCAGCAGCGGCTCTGAGCCGCAGCCTGACGCCTGATCGGATTCCCGGCCGCAGCTCCACGGCTCTGCGCTGAGGCGCCGCGGAGGAACCGCGCGGACCGGACCGGCCTTTACGCGGACAGGATCCGGGTTTGCTGGGTCCGGGTCCGGCGTTCTGTCCCTGCAGGACAGTTCTGGTCATGGGAACCAGGATGTTGACTCTCTGGTGCGGATTTCTCAGCTTCTGCGCGCTAATCTGCGCTCAGCCGGATGATGGGAAGCGGTACATCTGCCGCGCGGTGGCCGTCGGCGGCGACGGCGGCTGTCCGGTGACGTTACTGCCGGACCTCAGTCCCGGCGGCCAGGAGGAGCAGCTGCGGAACACCGTCATGCAGCTGCGGGAGACCATCGTCCAGCAGAAGGACACCATCAACGAGCTGAACACCAAACTGTCCCTCTGCGACCGGAAGTCCGGCCAGGGCGGCGCGTGGGGGACGGAGAGGCAGAACACGATGGGCGACGTTCCCACCGACCCAAACGGATCCATCGACAGCCTCGGAAAGACCATGCAGGGCCTCAAGGAGCGGCTGGAGAACCTGGAGGTCAGCCGAGCGCATGCGCAACACCGAGCTTCGCTTCTGGGATCAAAGCCGTTTGTCTAATTTGACTAATCAGCAATAATGAATTACAGAAGAGATATTTTTAGTATCAGAAGCAAGACTGAGTCAGAACCGCGACGGTTCTGAAGGCCGTCAGGGACCAGAACTGAACTACTTACTAGACTGAACTGAACTACTTTACTAGAACTGAACTGAACTACTTTACTAGAACTGAACTGAAACTACTTACTAGAGCTGAACTGAACTGATACTTTACTAGAACTGAACTGAACTACTTTACTAGAGCTGAACTGAACTACTTTACTAGAACTGACTGAACTGAACTACTTTACTAGAGCTGAACTGAACTACTTACTAGAGCTGAACTGAACTACTTACTAGAGCTGAACTGAACTACATACTAGAGCTGAACTGAACTACATACTAGAGCTGAACTGAACTGAACTACTTTACTAGAGCTGAACTGAACTGAACTACTTTACTAGAGCTGAACTGAACTACTTTACTAGAACTGAACTGAACTACTTTACTAGAGCTGAACTGAACTGAACTACTTTACCTAGAGCTGAACTGAACTGAACTACTTTACTAGAGCTGAAACTGAACTACTTTACTAGAGCTGAACTGAACTACTTTACTAGAGCTGAACTGAACTACTTTACTAGAACTGAACTGAACTACTTTACTAGAGCTGAACTGAACTACTTTACTAGAGCTGAACTGAACTGAAACTAACTACTAGAGCTGAACTGAACTGAACTACTTTACTAGAGCTGAACTGAACTACTTTTCTAGAGCTGAACTGAACTACTTACTAGAGCTGAACTGAACTAACATACTAGAGCTGAACTGAACTGAACTACTTTACTAGAGCTGAACTGAACTACTTTACTAGAAGCTGAACTGAACTACATTACTAGAGCTGAACTGAACTACTTACTAGAGCTGAACTGAACTATACTTTACTAGAGCTGAACTGAACTACTTTACTAGACTGAACTGAACTACTTACTAGAGCTGAACTGAACTGAACTACTTTACTAGAGCTGAACTGAACTACTTACTAGAGCTGAACTGAACTACTTTACTAGACTGAACTGAACTACTTTACTAGAGCTGAACTGAACTGAACTACTTTACTAGAACTGAACTGAACTACTTACTAGAGCTGAACTGAAACTGAAGACTACTATCTTACTAGAGCTGAACTGAACTACTTTACTAGAGCTGAACTGAACTACTTTACTAGAACTGAACTGAACTACTTACTAGAGCTGAACTGAACTACTTAACTAGAACTGAACTGAACTACTTTACTAGAGCTGAACTGAACTACTTACTAGAGCTGAACTGAACTACTTTACTAGAACTGAACTGAACTACTTACTAGAGCTGAACTGAACTACTTTACTAGAACTGAACTGAACTGAACTACTTACTAGAGCTGAACTGAACTACTTACTAGAGCTGAACTGAACTACTTTACTAAGAGCTGAACTGAACTACTTACTAGAGCTGAACTGAACTACTTTACTAGAACTGAACTGAACTACTTACTAGAGCTGAACTGAACTAGATACTAACTTACTGAACTGAACTGAACTACTTACTAGAGCTGAACTGAACTACTTACTAGAACTGAACTGAACTACTTACTAGAGCTGAACTGAACTACTTACTAGAGCTGAACTGAACTACACTTTACTAGAGCTGAACTGAACTGAACTACTTTACTAGACTGAACTGAACTACTTACTAGAGCTGAACTGAACTACTTTACTAGAGCTGAACTGAACTACTTTACTAGAACTGAACTGAACTACTTACTAGAGCTGAACTGAACTACTTACTAGAGCTGAACTGAACCTACTTTACTAGAACTGAACTGAACTACTTACTAGAGCTGAACTGAACTACTTACTAGAGCTGAACTGAACTACTTTACTAGAGCTGAACTGAACTGAACTACTTTCCTAGAGCTGAACTGAACTACTTTACTAGAGCTGAACTGAACTACTTACTAGAACTGAACTGAACTACTTTACTAGAACTGAACTGAAACTACTTACTAGAGCTGAACTGAACTACTTTACTAGAGCTGAACTGAACTACTTTACTAGAGCTGAACTGAACTGACTGAATACTTACTAGAGCTGAACTGAACTACTTACTAGAGCTGAACTGAACTACTTTACTAGAACTGAACTGAACTACTTTACTAGAGCTGAACTGAACTACTTTACTAGAGCTGAACTGAACTGAACTACTTACTAGAGCTGAACTGAACTGAACTACTTTACTAGAGCTGAACTGAACTACTTTACTAGAGCTGAACTGAACTACTTTACTAGAGCTGAACTGAACTACTTTACTAGAGACTGAACTGAACTACTTACTAGAGCTGAACTGAACTACATACTAGAGCTGAACTGAACTACTTACTAGAGCTGAACTGAATGAACTACTTTACTAGAGCTGAACTGAACTGAACTACTTTACTAGAGCTGAACTGAACTACTTTACTAGACTGAACTGAACTACTTTACTAGAGCTGAACTGAACTGAACTACTTTACTAGAGCTGAACTAACTGAACTACTTACTAGAGCTGAACTGAACTACTTTACTAGAGCTGAACTGAACTACTTTACTAGAGCTGAAACTGAACTACTTTACTAGAGCTGAACTGAACTACTTTACTAGAGCTGAACTGAACTACTTACTAGAGCTGAACTGAACTACTTACTATAAGCTGAACTGAAACTGAATACTACTTACTAGAGCTGAATGAACTACTTACTAGACTGAATGAACTACTTACTAGAGCTGAACTGAACTAATACTAGACTAACTGAACTGAACTACTTTACTAGAGCTGAACTGACTACTACTACTGAACTGAACTACTTTACTGACGGAACTGAATTACTAGAGCTGAACTGAACTACTTGAACTGAACTACTTTATAGAGCTGAACTGAACTACTTTACTAGAGCTGAACTGAACTGAACTACTTTACTAGAGCTGAACTGAACTACTTATGAGCTGAACTGAACTGAACTACTTTACTAGAGCTGAACTGAACTACTACTAGAGCTGAACTGAATACTATGAGCTGAACTGAACTGAACTACTTACTAGAGCTGAACTGAACTGAACTACTTACTAGAGCTGAACTGAACTACTTTATTAGAGCTGAACTGAACTACTTTACTAGAGCTGAACTGAATGAACTACTTTACTAGAGCTGAACTGAACTACTTTACTAGAGCGAACTGAACTACTTTACTAGCTGACTGAACTACACTGAACTGAACTACTTTACTGAGCTAAACTGAACTGAACTACTTACTAGAGCTGAACTGAACTACTTTACTAGAGCTGAACTGAACTACTTTACTAGAGCTGAACTGAACTGAACTACTTTACTAGAGCTGAACTGAACTGAACTACTTTACTAGAACTGAACTGAACTACTTACTAGAGCTGAATGAACTACTACTAGAGCTGAACTGAACTACTTACTAGAGCTGAACTGAACTACTTTACTAGAGCTGAGAACTGAACTACTTTACTAGAGCTGAACTGAACTATTTTACTAGAGCTGAACTGAACTACTTTACTAGAGCTGAACTGAACTACTTTACTAGAGCTGAACTGAACTGAACTACTTTATAAGCTATGAGCTACTACTAGAACTGACTAACTACTTACTAGAGCTGAACTGAACTGAACTACTTTACTAGAACTGAACTGAACTACTTTATTTAGAGCTCAACTGACACTACTTTACTAAATGAATACTATGAAACTGAACTACTTTACTAGAATCTGAACTGAACTGAACTACTTAAACTTAGAGCTGAACTGAACTACTTTACTAGAACTGAACTAACACTTTACTAGAGCTGAACTGAACTGAACTATTTACTAGAGCTGAACTGAACTACTTTATTAGACTGAAGACTGAACTACTTTACTAGAGCTGAACTGAACTACTTTACTAGAGCTGAACTGAACTGAACTACTTTACTAGAACTGAACTGAACTACTTTACTAGAGCTGAACTGAACTGAACTACTTTATTAGAGCTGAACTGAACTACTTACTAGAGCTGAACATGAACTACTTTATAGAGCTGAACTGAACTACTTACTAGAGCTGACTGAACACTTATAGAAACTGATGAACTACTTTACTAGAGCTAGAACTGAACTACTTTACTAGAGCTGAACTGAACTACTTTACTAGAGCTGAACTGAACTGAACTACTTTATAGAGCTGAACTGAACTGAACTACTTACTAGAGCTGAACTGAACTACTTTATTAGAGCGATGAACTGAACTACTTTACTAGAGCTGAACTGAAACTACTTTACTAGAGCTGAACTGAACTACTTTACTAGAGCTGAACTGAACTGAACTACTTACTAGAGCTGAACTGAACTACTTTACTAGATGAACTGAACTACTTTACTAGAGCTGAACTGAACTGAACTACTTACTAGAGCTGAACTGAACTACTTACTAGAGCTGAACTGAACTGAACTACTTACTAGAGCTGAACTGAACTACGTTCCCTGACCTGTGACCTCCTGTGTCCCTGCAGCAGCAGCAGATGAGGGCCAACGTGTCGGGCGCCTCGTTCCCCACGGAGCTGCGGCAGCTGCTGCAGCGCCGCCTGGAGGATCTGGAGGCGCAGCTGCTGCAGAAGCTCAGCCGCCTGGAGCAGGAGAAGAGCCAGACGTCCGACGCCACGGCCGCCTACCGGCTGCAGACCGAGAGCCGCCTGGACGCGCTGGTGCAGCGGATCAGCCAGCTGGAGAGCAGTGGGCAGCCCTCCGAGGGACACAACCTCCAGTGTCCCAGCAGAACCTCCCAGTGTCCCAGCAGAACCTCCCAGTGTCCCAGCAGAACCTCCCAGTGTCCCAGCAGAACCTCCCAGTGTCCCAGCAGAACCTCCCAGTGTCCCAGCAGAACCCCAGTGTCCCAGCAGAACCTCCCAGTGTCCCAGCAGAACCCCAGTGTCCCAGCAGAACCTCCCAGTGTCCCAGTAGAACTCCAGTGTCCAGTAGAACTCCCAGTGTCCCGGCTGTAACCCTGCGTCCGTCTGTCCCAACAGGCGGCGGAGACTTTAAGTCACCTGAGCAGTTCAAGCTGTCGCTCCCCCAGAGGACCAACTACCTGTACGGCCGCATCACCAAGTCGCTGCCGGAGATGTTCGCCTTCACGCTGTGCATGTGGCTCAAGTCCGGCGCCAGCCCCGGCGTGGGGACGCCCTTCTCCTACGGCGTCCCGGGCCAAGCCAACGAGATCGTCCTGATCGAGTGGGGCAACAACCCCATCGAGCTGCTCATCAACGACAAGGCAGGAGTCCGGCCACCACGGAGGCCGCTAACGCTAACGGAGGCCGCTAACGCTAACGGGCCACCACGGAGGCCGCTAACGCTAACGGAGGCCGCTAACGCTAACGGGCCACCACAGAGGCCGCTAACGCTAACGGAGGCCGCTAACGCTAACGGGCCACCACAGAGGCCGCTAACGCTAACGGGCCACCACGGAGGCCGCTAACGCTAACGGAGGCCGCTAACGCTAACGGGCTGCTACAGAGGCCTCTAACGCTAACGGAGGCCGCTAACGGGCCACCACAGAGGCCGCTAACGCTAACGGAGGCCGCTAACGCTAACGGGCTGCTACAGAGGCCGCTAACGCTAACGGAGGCCGCTAACGCTAACGGGCTGCTACAGAGGCCGCTAACGCTAACGGAGGCCGCTAACGCTAACGGGCCGCCACAGAGGCCGCTAACGCTAACGGAGGCCGCTAACGCTAACGGGCTGCTACAGAGGCCGCTAACGCTAATGGGCTGCTGCAGAGGCCGCTAACGCTAACGGAGGCCGCTAACGCTAACGGGCTGCTACAGAGGCCGCTAACGCTAACGGAGGCCGCTAACGCTAACGGGCCGCCACAGAGGCCGCTAACGCTAACGGGCCACCACAGAGGCCGCTAACGCTAACGGGCCACCACAGAGGCCGCTAACGCTAACGGGCCACCACAGAGGCCGCTAACGCTAACGGAGGCCGCTAACGCTAACGGGCTGCTACAGAGGCCGCTAACGCTAACGGAGGCCGCTAACGCTAACGGGCTGCTACAGAGGCCGCTAACGCTAACGGAGGCCGCTAACGCTAACGGGCCGCCACAGAGGCCGCTAACGCTAACGGAGGCCGCTAACGCTAACGGAGGCCTCTAACGGGCCACCACAGAGGCCGCTAACGCTAACGGAGGCCGCTAACGGGCTGCTACAGAGGCCGCTAACGCTAACGGAGGCCGCTAACGCTAACGGAGGCCGCTAACGGGCTGCTACAGAGGCCGCTAACGGGCTGCTACAGAGGCCGCTAACGCTAATGGGCTGCTGCAGAGGCCGCTAACGCTAACGGAGGCCGCTAACGCTAACGGGCTGCTACAGAGGCCGCTAACGCTAACGGAGGCCGCTAACGCTAACGGGCCGCCACAGAGGCCGCTAACGCTAACGGGCCACCACAGAGGCCGCTAACGCTAACGGGCCACCACAGAGGCCGCTAACGCTAACGGGCCACCACAGAGGCCGCTAACGCTAACGGAGGCCGCTAACGCTAACGGGCTGCTACAGAGGCTGCTAACGCTAACGGAGGCCGCTAACGCTAACGGGCTGCTACAGAGGCCGCTAACGCTAACGGAGGCCGCTAACGCTAACGGGCCGCCACAGAGGCCGCTAACGCTAACGGAGGCCGCTAAACGCTAACGGGCTGATACAGAGGCCGCTAACGCTAACGGAGATCGCTAACGGGCCACCACAGAGGCCGCTAACGCTAACGGAGGCCGCTAACGGCTGCTACAGAGGCCGCTAACGCTAACGGAGGCCGCTAACGCTAACGGGCCACCACAGAGGCCGCTAACGCTAACGGGCCACCACAGAGGCCGCTAACGCTAACGGGCCACCACAGAGGCCGCTAACGCTAATGGAGGCCGCTAACGCTAACGGTCCACCACAGAGGCCGCTAAGCTAACGGAGGCCGCTAACGCTAACGGGCTGCTACAGAGGCCGCTAACGCTAACAGAGGCTGCTAACGCTAACGGGCTGCTACAGAGGCCGCTAATGCTAACAGGCTGCTACAGAGGCCGCTAACGCTAATGGGCTGCTGCAGAGGCCGCTAACGCTAACGGAGGCCGCTAACGCTAACGGCTCTACAGAGGCCGCTAATGCTAACGGGCTGCTACAGAGGCCGCTAACGGAGGCCGCTAACGCTAACGGGCTGCTACAGAGGCCGCTAACGCTAACGGAGGCCGCTAACGCTAACGGGCTGCTAAAGAGCCGCTACGCTAACGCCCACTATAGAGCCGCTAACGCTAACGCCCACTATAGAGCAGCTAACGGTAACGCCCACTATAGAGCCGCTATCGCTAAACGCCCACTATAGAGCCGCTAACGTTAACGCCCACTACCCGGCCGCTATCGCTAAGGCCCACTATAGAGACGCTAACGCCCACTATAGAGTCGCTAACGCTAACGCCCACTATAGAGTCGCTAACACTAACGCCCACTATAGAGCCGCTATCGCTAACGCCCACTATAGAGACGCTATCGCTAACGCCCACTATAGAGCCGCTATCGCTAACGCCCACTATAGAGCCGCTATCGCTAACGCCCACTATAGAGCCGCTATCGCTAACGCCCACTATAGAGCCGCTATCGCTAACGCCCACTATAGAGCCGCTATCGCTAAGGCCCACTATAGAGACGCTAACGCCCACTATAGAGTCGCTAACGCTAACGCCCACTATAGAGCCGCTATCGCTAACGCCCACTATAGAGCCGCTATCGCTAACGCCCACTATAGAGCCGCTATCGCTAACGCCCACTATAGAGACGCTAACGCTAATGCCCACTATAGAGCCGCTATCGCCAACGCCCACTATAGAGCCGCTATCGCTAACGCCCACTATAGAGCCGCTAACGGTGGTTGTGCTGCAGGTGGCCCAGCTGCCGCTGGAGGTCCGGGACAGGAAGTGGCACCACATCTGCATCAGCTGGACGACCCGAGACGGACAGTGGGACGCCTACCAGGACGGAGACAAGCTGGGCGGCGGGGACAACCTGGCGGCCTGGCACCCCATCAAGCCTGGAGGGGTCATCATCCTGGGGCAGGAGCAGGTAGCAGGAGGCCACGGGGTCAGAGGTCACAGGGTCAGAGAACCTCTGGGTAGTTTGTGCTGCTCAGGAGGAACCGGATGTAACTCATCCAGGCTGCTGAGCGGCTTTAACCCCAAACCCAACCTGGAGCTAAAGGTCATGAACTCTGACAGAACCTGGCTGACAGCAGGAAGCAGGCTAAAGCTAATGCTAAACCCGACCCAGAACCAGAACCACCACTGACCCAGACGGACCCAAAGACCAGCTCAGACCCACCAGAACCAGAGGAAGTAACTAGTTACATTTCCTCCGGTGGCTGTAACTAAGTACAGTGAGTAGCTGCAGCTTTACTTTGACTAGGCCATTTTTGAGTGAAGTATTTAATCATCAGAGACCTTAAAGGTCCTGCTGGTCCCAGTTCTGGTCCCAGTTCTGGTCCCGGTTCTGGTCCCGGTTCTGGTCCCGGTTCTGGTCCCGGTTCTGGTCGAGGTTCTGGTCCCGGTTCTGGTCCCGGTTCTGGTCCCGGTTCTGGTCCCGGTTCTGGTCGAGGTTCTGGTCCCGGTTCTGGTCCCGGTTCTGGTCCCGGTTCTGGTCAAGGTTCTGGTCCCGGTTCTGGTCCCAGTGGTCCCAGTGGTCCCGGTTCTGGTCCCAGTGGTCCCAGTGGTCCCGGTTCTGGTCCCAGTGGTCCCAGTGGTCCCGGTTCTGGTCCCAGTGGTCCCAGTGGTCCCGGTTCTGGTCCCAGTGGTCCCGGTTCTGGTCCCGGTTCTGGTCCCGGTTCTGGTCCCAGTTCTGGTCCCAGTGGTCCCAGTGGTCCCGGTTCTGGTCCCGGTTCTGGTCCCAGTTCTGGTCCCAGTGGTCCCAGTGGTCCCGGTTCTGGTCCCAGTGGTCCCAGTGGTCCCAGTGGTCCCAGTGGTCCCGGTTCTGGTCCCAGTGGTCCCGGTTCTGGTCCCGGTTCTGGTCCCAGTGGTCCCAGTGGTCCCAGTGGTCCCGGGTCTGGTCCCAGTGGTCCCAGTGGTCCCGGTTCTGGTCCCGGTTCTGGTCCCGGTTCTGGTCCCAGTTCTGGTCCCAGTTCTGGTCCCAGTGGTCCCAGTTCTGGTCCCAGTGGTCCCGGTTCTGGTTCCAGTGGTCCCAGTGGTCCCGGTTCTGGTCCCAGTGGTCCCAGTGGTCCCGGTTCTGGTCCCGGTTCTGGTCCCAGTGGTCCCGGTTCTGGTCCCGGTGGTCCCAGTTCTGGTCCCGGTGGTCCCAGTGGTCCCAGTGGTCCCGGTTCTGGTCCAGTGGTCCCAGTGGTCCCGGTTCTGGTCCCGGTTCTGGTCCCGGTTGTGGTCCCAGTTCTGGTCCCAGTTCTGGTCCCAGTGGTCCCAGTTCTGGTCCCAGTTCTGGTCCCAGTGGTCCCGGTTCTGGTCCCGGTTCTGGTCCCAGTGGTCCCGGTTCTGGTTCCAGTGGTCCCAGTGGTCCCGGTTCTGGTCCCAGTGGTCCCAGTGGTCCCGGTTCTGGTCCCGGTTCTGGTCCCAGTGGTCCCGGTTCTGGTCCCGGTGGTCCCAGTTCTGGTCCCGTGGTCCCAGTGGTCCCAGTGGTCCCGGTTCTGGTTCCAGTGGTCCCAGTGGTCCCAGTGGTCCCAGTGGTCCCGGTTCTGGTCCCAGTGGTCCCAGTGGTCCCGGTTCTGGTCCCGGTGGTCCCAGTGGTCCAGTGGTCCCGTTCTGGTTCCAGTGGTCCCAGTGGTCCCAGTGGTCCCGGTTCTGGTTCCAGTGGTCCCAGTGGTCCCAGTGGTCCTAGTGGTCCCGGTTCTGGTCCCAGTGGTCCCAGTGGTCCCAGTGGTCCCAGTGGTCCCGGTTCTGGTCCCAGTGGTCCCAGTGGTCCCGGTTCTGGTCCCAGTGGTCCCAGTGGTCCCGGTTCTGGTCCCGGTTCTGGTTCCAGTGGTCCCAGTGGTCCCAGTGGTCCAGTGGTCCCGGTTCTGGTCCCAGTGGTCCCAGTGGTCCCGGTTCTGGTCCCGGTGGTCCCAGTGGTCCCAGTGGTCCCGGTTCTGGTTCCAGTGGTCCCAGTGGTCCCAGTGGTCCCGGTTCTGGTTCCAGTGGTCCCAGTGGTCCCAGTGGTCCTAGTGGTCCCGGTTCTGGTCCCAGTGGTCCCAGTGGTCCCAGTGTCCCAGTGGTCCCGGTTCTGGTCCCAGTGGTCCCAGTGGTCCCGGTTCTGGTCCCGTGGTCCCAGTGGTCCCAGTGGTCCCGGTTCTGGTTCCAGTGGTCCCAGTGGTCCCAGTGGTCCCAGTGGTCCCGGTTCTGGTCCCGGTTCTGGTCCCGGTTCTGGTCCCAGTTCTGGTCCCAGTTCTGGTCCCAGTGGTCCCAGTTCTGGTCCCAGTTCTGGTCCCAGTGGTCCCGGTTCTGGTCCCGGTTCTGGTCCCAGTGGTCCCGGTTCTGGTTCCAGTGGTCCCAGTGGTCCGGTTCTGGTCCCAGTGGTCCCAGTGGTCCCGGTTCTGGTCCCGGTTCTGGTCCCAGTGGTCCCGGTTCTGGTCCCGGTGTCCCAGTTCTGGTCCCGTGGTCCCAGTGGTCCCAGTGGTCCCGGTTCTGGTCCCAGTGGTCCCAGTGGTCCCAGTGGTCCCGGTTCTGGTCCAGTGGTCCCAGTGGTCCCGGTTCTGGTCCCGGTTCTGGTCCAGTGGTCCCGGTTCTGGTCCCGGTGGTCCCGGTCTGGTCCCGGTTCTGGTCCCAGTGGTCCCGGTGGTCCCAGTGTCCCAGTGGTCCGGTCTGGTCCCAGTGGTCCCGGTTCTGGTCCCGTTCTGGTCCCAGTGGTCCCGGTTCTGGTCCCGGTTCTGGTCCCAGGGTCCGGTGGTCCCAGCGGTCCCAGCGGTCCAACCAGGCCCCCTGTGTGTCCCCAGACGTGGTGGGTGCCGGTTCGACCCGGCCAGGCCTTCGTGGGGAGCGAGCCAGGTGAACGTGTGGATCGGGTCCTGAACCCGGCCGAGATCGGTCCATGTCCACTGCAGCGCCTACCTGGGGGGAACGTGGTGTCATGGCTGCGGGCACGTGGAGTGTCGCCGCGGCGCCGCCACGCCCCCTGGAGCCTGCCAGGAGCGGCGGCCCGGTCCTAGGGGGCCGCGTCCCCATGGCGACGCCGTCCTGGCCGCCACATCACCACGTCACCATGGCGACGCCGTCCGACCGCCACATCACCAGTCACCATGGCGACGCGTCCTGGCGTCCCATGGCGACGCGTCCTGGGACGGGCAGCTTATGGACGTTATGGTCACTCTCCTTCCATTGCACAGTCATCTCTATCCACTCATCATCCATCCTATCACCATCCATATCCATCCATCATCCTCATCCACCCATCATCCATATCCATCCATCATCCTCATCCATCCATCATCCATCCATCATCCATCATCCATCCATCATCCATCGATCCATCATCATCATCCATCCATCATCCATCATCCATCCATCATCCATCCATCCATCCATCATCCATCCATCATCCATCATCATCTCATCATCCATCCATCTCCATCATCCATCACCATCCATCCTACCGTCCATCATCCATCCATCCATCATCCATCACATCATCCATCCATCACCATCACCATCATCCCATCCATCATCCATCATCACTCATCATCCATCCATCATCCATCCATCATCCATCATCCATCCATCATCCATCATCCATCATCCATCCATCATCCATCCATCATCCATCCATCATCCAATCCATCATCCATCATCCATCATCATCCATCCATCATCCATCCATCATCCATCCATCCATCCATCCATCATCCATCCATCCATCCATCCATCCATCCATCATCCATCCATCCATCCATCCATCATCCATCCATCCATCCATCCATCATCCATCATCCATCATCCATCCATCATCCATCCATCATCCATCATCCACATCCATCATCCATCATCCATCATCCATCCATCATCCATCCATCATCCATCATCATCCATCACCATCATCCATCCATCCATCCATCATCCATCATCCATCCATCCATCCATCCATCATCCATCCATCCATCATCACATCCATCCATCATCCATCCACCCATCACCATCATCCATCATCCATCCATCATCCATCATCCATCATCCATCCATCCATCTCCATCCATCATCCATTCCATCCATCCATCCATCCATCATCCATCATCCATCATCCATCCCATCCATCATCCATCCATCATCCATCATCCATCACATCCATCATCCATCCATCCATCATCCATACCATCCATCCATCATCCATCCATCATCACCATCATCCATCCATCATCCATCCATCCATCCATCATCCATCCATCCATCCCCTGGTAGTAAAGTCTCAGTCTGTCTGAAGGGTCATGTGGATGTTTTGCCCTGATGTGTCCAAACTCCTTCATGGAACTGAGTTGCTGCAGACGTCCAGCTTCCTCCTCCTCCTCCTCCTCCTCCTCCTCCTCCTCCTCCTCTTCCTCCTCCTCCTCTTCCTCCTCCTCTTCCTCCTCCTCCTCCTCCTCCTCCTCCTCCTCCTACTCCTCCTCTTCCTCCTCCTCTTCCTCCTCTTCCTCCTCCTCCTCCTCCTCTTCCTCCTCCTCCTCCTCTTCCTCCTCCTCTTCCTCCTCCTCCTCCTCCTCCTCCTCCTCCCTCCTCTCCTCCTCTTCCTCCTCCTCTTCCTCCTCTCCTCCTCCTCCTCCTCCTCTTCTTCCTCCTCTTCCTCTCCTCCTCTTCCTCCTCCTCCTCCTCCTCCTCTCCTCCTCCTCCTCCTCCTCTCCTCCTCTTCCTCCTCCTCCTCTTCCTCCTCTTCCTCCTCTCCTCCTCCTCCTTCTTCCTCTCCTCCTTCTTCCTCCTCCTCCTCTTCCTCCTCCTCCTCCTCCTCCTCCTCCTGAGTCCGTCTCAGTTCTTTCTCTCGTCTGACCAAAGGAACTTTGGGATTTCTTGCTGTAAATGATATTTATTCATGCTGTTGCTGTGTTACACTGTAGAACATGAGCCCATAAAAAGCTTTAATATGTAATTTTATGAATCTAAACTTCATTTTGTGAATTCCTATCATTAGGTTTTACAGAGTTAGCGCCTCGTCTCATGGCCTTCACAGATGTCCAAGTGCCGTTAATGTTTTTTACTTGTTTTGACATCACAGAATAAAGATGATACATGTTGCAGCTGCTTCCAAGTCTTTTTAGTAGCAACGTTAGCTTCCATGTGTTTCTGGGTTTAGCTTTAGCTTCCATGTGTTTCTGGGTTTAGCTTTAGCTTCCATGTGTTTCTGGGTTTAGCTTTAGCTTCCATGTGTTTCTGGGTTTAGCGTTAGCTCCATGTGTTTCTGGGTTTAGCTTTAGCTCCCATGTGTTTCTGGGTTTAGCTTTAGCTTCCATGTGTTTCTGGGTTTAGCGTTAGCTCCCATGTGTTTCTGGGTTTAGCTTTAGCTTCCATGTGTTTCTGGGTTTAGCTTTAGCTTCCATGTGTTTCTGGGTTTAGCTTTAGCTCCTGTTGAGGAAATATAATCATTGTTTAGTGTTTTGTTGAATTCAATCATATAACCATTTCTAGTGCTTTAGTTTAGTGAATTTTTTACTAATATAATCATTTTTAGTGTTTGAGTTAGCTCTATCGTTTACTTAAAGTTAGGAGTTTTTGTGTCACTGAGGTCGTAAAACCACAGGAGGTAACCAATCTTATCTGTGTGAAAACCAGGGACACATTCCTGTCTCAGGAAATAAGGGTCACCCAGGCAGCATTTGGCACGGCGTACGGGTGACCTATGCACTTCTGAACTCTGAAACTGTGAACTTTTAAACTTTCAGACTGATATCATATAGAATACTTTAATATTGCATGCTTTAACTGAATATTTTATTTTAATATTCTATTAGAACTAAAACTAGTCAATGATAAAGGTAAATTGAAAATGTTTTGTTTTGTACTAAAAAATAGGAAATGGATCTGATTATTTTTTGTAGTTTATATAAGTTTAAATATCAAGGAGACGTTGGGAGGAATAACAGAGCAAAAAAGCATATTAAGTTTAGAGATAACTCTTATTGAATTAAATATAGGATTTAAGGTAGAAAAACCCAGGATTTCACAGAGACTTGTGAAATCTTTGGATGTTTGTGGCTCAGGAAGGCGTCAGGAGACTGCATCAATTGGTGAAATAAAAACCTGGATTTATGGTCGACCCGGATGCATTGACCTGCAGTTCACCCGAAAAGAATTTGGTTTAAAAACATACATGCGGTTTGTTATTTATCTGTTTGGATAGAGCCAAGTCTCCTGAGACATTTGCGAAGTTGTAAAAGTCAGCAGGACTTTAGAGTTCTGGTTAACTTCAGATAACATCAAAGATTATGTTCTCTTTGATGGCTCGACCAAATTGTAGGGAGGTGCCGTTTTCAGTGGTGCTCGGAGACGGCTTCTAATTGGTCGAGGCAAGGGACGCCTTGCTTGAAGCAAGAACCTCCCACGGAGAATATAATCTGCCTACAGCGAAGAAATAATTCAGAAATTATAGCCGAACTCAACCAGGCTGCACAGTGGCGCAGTTGGTAGAGCTGTTGCCTTGCAGCAAGAAGGTTCTGGGTTCGATTCCCGGCCCCGGCCTTTCTGCATGGAGTTTGCATGTTCTCCCTGTGCATGGTGGGTTTTCTCCGGGTACTCAGGTTTCCTCCCACAGTCCAAAAACATGACTGTCAGGTTAATTGGTCTGTCTAAATTGCCTTTAGGTGTGAGTGTGTGTGCGCATGGTTGTTTGTCTCTGTGTTGCCCTGCGACAGACTGGCGACCTGTCCAGGGTGACCCCTGACCCCGCCTCTCGCCCGGAACGCCAGCTGGAGAGGCACCAGCACCTCCCGACCCCATTAAGGGACAAGGGTGTAGGAAAATGGATGGATGGATAGCCGAACTCTAATGCTTATTGCTCTGGTTATATTTCTCCAAGACGTCTTGTTTTCTTGTTTGTCTGTGTTCTGTATTCTACGTATCTCAGGTAATTAAATGTAACTCTGCATGTTTCTTCTGTTCTGCTCTGTATGCCTAAATTCTTTGTTTCTGATTGGATTAAATTCTGAACTTCTGTGACGCCAACACGCTGCGTACGCCTCTTGTGTTCTCGCGAGGGCTCCCAGACCGCGGCCGAGATCCGGGACCAGAAGAAAGGAGAAAGAACCGAATTGTATTTTTTTAAAGTTTTACTTAATAATCCTTTTTTCAACACTCCCATGTGTTTCTGGGTTAGCTTTAGCTTCCATGTGTTTCTGGGTTTAGCTTTAGCTCCCATGTGTTTCTGGTTTTAGCGTTAGCTCCCATGTGTTTCTGGGTTTAGCATTAGCTCCCATGTGTTTCTGGGTTTAGCATTAGCTTCTATGTGTTTCTGGGTTTAGCATTAGCTCCCATTTGTATCTAGGTTTAGCGCTAGCTTCTATGTGTTTCTGGGTGTAGCGTTAGCTTCTATGTGTTTCTGGGTTTAGCGTTAGCTCCCATGTGTTTCTGGGTTTAGCATTGCTTCTATGTGTTTCTGGGTTTAGCGTTGCTCCATGTGTTTCTGGGTTTAGCGCTAGCTTCTATGTGTTTCTGGGTTTAGCGCTAGCTTCTATGTGTTTCTGGGTTTAGCGTTAGCTTCTATGTGTTTCTGGGTTTAGCGTTAGCTCCCATGTGTTTCTGGGTTTAGCGTTAGCTCCCATGTGTTTCTGGGTTTAGCATTAGCTTCTATGTGTTTCTGGGTTTAGCGTTAGCTCCCATGTGTTTCTGGGTTTAGCGTTAGCTCCCATGTGTTTCTGGGTTTAGCGTTAGCTCCCATGTGTTTCTGGGTTTAGCATTAGCTTCTATGTGTTTCTGGGTTTAGCGTTAGCTCCCATGTGTTTCTGGGTTTAGCATTAGCTTCTATGTGTTTCTGGGTTTAGCATTAGCTCCCATGTGTTTCTGGGTTTAGCTCTGTGCAGAGCAGCAGGATGAACCTTGCTGGGTTGTTTACCTGCTGTGTCTCATCTGTTAAGCTGCTGAAGCAGGTGTGACGTGAGTCGCTAATGACACGAGTTGCGTGGGACCTTCAGGCTCTGTTGGCTCAAACGGCAGCAACAGCTGCTGCCATGTGGCATTAGCAACGCTTAACTGCTGAAAGGCCAGAAGCCCCGCCCCCACGGTTTCCTCCAAAGCTGTTCAGGAAAAGGAAATGTTTTATTTTGTCTAAGACTTCCTAACTTACTGAATATTTGATCATTTCCAAACCGGCTGGGCGCTTTATTAGGTACACCTGTTCAGGTATCCCAATAGCAGCCATGTTGGGCGTTCTAATGGCGGAGCGTTATTTGAACCTTTGACGGCCATTTGTCGTCCACAAGGTGGAGATCCAAGCAGACGCCAGAGAGAAGCTTATTCTACAGATTTAGACGCAGCTTCAAGGCGAAGCTTCCAAACACGAGTCAACAGCAACAAGCTGCAGGAGTTTGGCAGAGAGGATTTGCTGTTGGAATCACCACAACAGCCACACTCCTCACAATCTAGTTAGATTTCACATAGAACTAATCCTAGCATGCTAACATGTTAGCATGTTTCATTAGAACGTTTGAGTCCAGCACCATTTGCTGACTGCTGGTTTAATACTCACTAAGTTCTGAGCTGTCTCCCAGAACCAGACAACTAGATTCACATGAGATCTGGTGCTGGTTCCCTAAAACTGACCGTCTGCCGTCTACTACAGGTAAGATACTGACTTCTCAAACGCACTCCACAGAACCCAGTGGACGACATGAGCTGCACATCAGCCACTCATTTATTAAATCCATTTACAGGTCAACCAGATCAGTCATCAATATTTAATCACTGCACAGCGTTTCCTCGCAGACAAACAGAAGCAGACATTACTAGTCGATCAGCTTTATTTAGGACAGCAGCCCCAATGGGATGAGTCTCACATGGTCACTGGTAGAAATCTGGGAAACAATCAGGAGGAGATGTGAGCAGGTTCAGGTGAGTAAAGGTGAGCATGTAGCTCCATGTAGCTCATGGTGGCTCCATGTAGTTCTGGTGCTCCATGTAGTCATGGTGCTCCATGTAGCTCATGGTGGCTCCATGGAGCTCCTGGTGCTCCATGTAGCTCCTGGTGCTCCATGTGGCTCCATGGAGCTCCTGTGGCTCCATGTAGCTCCTGGTGGCTCCATGTAGCTCTGGTGGCTCCATGTAGCCATATGTAGCTCATGGTGGCTCCATGTAGCTCCTGGTGGCTCCATGTAGATCCTGGTGCTCCATGGTGGCTCCATGGAGCTCCTGGTGGCTCCATGTAGCTCCTGGTGGCTCCATGTAGCTCATGGTGGCTCCATGTAGTCATGGTGGCTCCATGGAGCTCTGGTGGCTCCATGTAGCTCCTGGTGGCTCCATGTGCTCCATGGAGCTCCTGGTGGCTCCATGTAGCTCTGGTGGCTCCATGTAGCTCATGGTGGCTCCATGTAGCTCATGGTGGCTCTATGTAGCTCCTGGTGGCTCCATGTAGCATATGTAGCTCATGGTGGCTCCATGTAGCTCCTGGTGGCTCCATGTAGCCCATGTAGCTCATGGTGGCTCCATGTAGCTCATGGTGGCTCCATGTAGGCCCATGTAGCTCCATGTAGCTCCTGGTGGCTCCATGTAGCTCATGGTGGCTCCATGTAGCTCCTGGTGGCTCCATGTAGCTCATGGTGGCTCCATGTAGCTCATGGTGGCTCCATGTAGCCCCATGTAGCTCCATGTAGCTCCTGGTGGCTCCATGTAGCTCATGGTGGCTCCATGTAGCTCCTGGTGGCTCCATGTAGCTCATGGTGGCTCCATGTAGCCCCATGTAGCTCCATGTAGCTCCTGGTGGCTCCATGTAGCTCATGGTGGCTCCATGTAGCCCCATGTACCTCCATGTAGCTCCATGTAGCTCCTGGTGGCTCCATGTAGCTCCTGGTGGCTCCATGTAGCTCATGGTGGCTCCATGTAGCTCCTGGTGGCGTTCAGCAGCAGTACTGGCTCCCCGGCTGCAGGATCAGGGGAATTCTCTCTCCTTTCTCCACAGAGGAGAAGCTGAGGATGATTTTAGAGTCGTGGTCCTTCAGAAATGTGGCGTTTCTGGAAGCAGAGACCTGCAGGACGGACATAAAGCCGCCCAGCGTCAGCAGGCGAAGCTTCTGTACTGAGAATAGACAGCTTCCACACATACAAGTCTAAGCTAATGCTATATTATACCATTAGCATACAGTGCTATGCTAATGCTATATTATACCATTAGCATACAGTGCTATGCTAATGCTATATTATACCATTAGCATACAGTGCTATGCTAATGCTATATTATACCATTAGCATACAGAGCTATGCTAATGCTATATTATACCATTAGCATACAGTTGCTATGCTAATGCTATAATTATACCATTAGCATACAATGCTATGCTAATGGAGTGCTATTGCAGCTGCTGCCATGTTGTGTGTTTACCTGTGAGCGGTTTAGTTGCCAAGGGCGACAGGCAAAGACCAGGATGACGGAGAAGATGGCGGCGAGAACAGCGGCGCAGCTCAGGGTGAACAGCAGGTGGCGCCGATCTGCACAAACAGCCATGACAGCCTGAAACGTCTCCTCACCCTTTCATCTCACCCTTTCATCGGCTCACCCTCCTCACCGTTCCCCGTGACCCTGAGGTCAAAGGTCGCCCTCAGTGCGCTCACGGCGTTGCGGGCGCTGACCTCCAGGCAGTGCCGGCCGGCCGAGCCGAAGGTGTGGCTCAACCGCAGGCTGGCGGCTCTCAGCAGGGTCAGCGTGCAGCCGGCCGCCGGGTCCGGGCCGCAGTTCCTCAGGAACCGCCAGCAAACCCACATGGGAGGACTGGACACACAGGAACCGGGTCAGGAACCAGAACCGGGTCCGACCGGCGGACAGGTTCCGGTTCTGGTGCTGCTCACCTGCCGTCCAGCTGCAGGTCCAGGCTGGAGTTCTGGTTCACGCTGTAGTCAGACGGCGCCACCAGCTGGATGCTCCTCACCGCATCTGGAGTGAAATGAGAGTTTGGACCCGGCTGGTACCGGATCAGCAGCTTCTGCTAAAGTATTCACACCCCTTTACAAGAGAGAGAGAGAGAGAGAAACAGAGAGAGAGAGAAACAGAGAGAGAGAGAGGGAGAGAGAGAGAAACAGAGAGAGAGAGAGAGAGAGAGAGAAACAGAGAGAGAGAGAAACAGAGAGAGAAAGAGAAACAGAGAGAGAGAGAGAGACAAACAGAGAGAGAGAGAGAGGGAGAGAGAGAGAAACAGAGAGAGAGAGAGGGAAACAGAGAGAGAGAGAAACAGAGAGAGAGAGAGAGAAAGAGAAAAACAGAGAGATAGAGAGAAACAGAGAGAGCGAAACAGAGAGAGAGAGAGAAACAGAGAGAGAGAGAAACAGAGAGAGAGAGAGAGAAACAGAGAGAAACAGAGAGAGAGGGAGAGAGAGAGAAACAGAGAAACAGAGAGAGAGAGAAAGAGAGAAACAGAGAGATAGAGAGAAACAGAGAGAGCGAAACAGAGAGAGAGAGAGAAACAGAGGAGAGAGAGAAACAGAGAGAGAGAGAGAGAAACAGAGAGAGAGAGAGGAGAGAGGAGAGAGAGAGAGAAGAGGAGAGCAGAGAGAGAGAGAAAAGAGAGAAAAGAGAGAGAGCGAAACAAGAGAGAGAGAGAGAAACAGGAGAGAGAGAGAAACAGAGAGAGAGAGAGAGGGAGAGAGAGAGAGAAACAGAGAGAGAGAGAGAGAGAGAAAGAGAGAAACAGAGAGAGCGAAACAGAGAGAGAGAGAGAAAACAGAGAGAGAGAGAAACAGAGAGAGAGAGAGAGAAAACGAGGGAGAGAAACAGAGAGAGAGGGGAGAGAGAGAGAAACAGAGAAACAGAGAAGAGAGAAGAGAGAAACAGAGAGATAGAGAGAAACAAGAGAGAGGAAACAGGAGAGAAGAGAACAGGAGAGAGAGAAACGAGAGGAGAGGGAGAGAGAGAGAAACAGAGAGGAGAGAGAGGGACGAGAGAGAGAGAAACAGAGAGAGAGAGAGGAAACAGAGAGAGAGAGAGGAAAAGAGAGAAGAGAGAGAGAAAGAGAGAGAGAACAGAGAGAGGAACAGGAGAGAGAGAGAGAAAGAGAGAGAGAACAGAGGAGAAGAGAGAAAAGAGAGAGAAACAGAGAGAGAGAGAGAGAGAGAACAGAGAGAGGGAGAACAGAGAGAGAGGAAACAGAGAGAGAGAGGAAACAGAGAGAGAGAGAGAGAAACAGAGAGAGAAGAGAGAAAAGAGGAGAAAAAGGAGAGAGAGAGAAACGAGAGAGAGAGGAGAGAGAACAGAGAGAGAGAGAGGAAACGAGAGAGAGAGAAGAGAGAGAGAGAAACAGAGAGAGAGAGAGAAGAGAGAGAGAGAAACAGAGAGAGAGAGAAACAGAGGAGAGAGAAAACAGAGAGAGAGAGAGAGGAGAGAGAGAGAAACGGAAGAGAGAGAAACAGAGAGAGAGAGGGAAAAAGAGAGAGAGAAGAGAGAGAGAGAGAGAAACAGAGAGAGAGAGAGAAACAGAGAGAGAGAAACAGAGAGAAGAAGAGAGAGAGAAAGAGAGAAGAGAGAGAGAAGAAAGAGAGAAACAGAGAACGAGAGAGAGAAAACAGGAGAGAGAGAGAAACAGGAGAGAGAGAGAGAGAAAAGAGAACAGGAGAGAGGAAACAGAGAGAAGAGAAACAGAGAGAGAGAAGAGAGAAACAGGAGAGAGAGAGAGAGAGAGAACAGAGAGAGAGAGAGAGAACAGAGAGAGAGAAAAACAGAGAGAGAGAGAACAGAGAGAGAGAGAAAAAGAGAGAGAAGAGAGAGAGAGAAACAGAGAAGAGAGAGAAGAGAGAGAGAGAAACAGAGAAAGAGAGAGAAGAGAGAGAGAAGAGAAGAGAGAAGAGAGAAAGAGAGAAGAGAGAAAAGAGAGAGAAAGAAAGAGAGAAGAGAAAAAGAGAGAAGAGAGAGAAGAAAGAGAAAGAGAGAAAGAGAGAAAGGAAAGAGAGAGAAGAAAGAAGAAAGGGGAGAAAAAAGAAGGAAAGGAGAGAGAGGAACAGAAGAGAAAGAAGAAGAAAGAAGAGAAGAAGAAGGAGAAGAGGAAGAGAAGAAGAAAGAGAAAGAGAAGCAGAAGAAGAGAGGAAAAGAGAAGGAAAAAGAGAAAGAGAAGAGAAGAGAAAGAAGAGAAGAAGAAAGAAGAGAGAAACGAAGAGAAAGAGAAGAGAGAGAGAGAGAGAAGAAGAAGAAGAGGAGAAGAGAAAGAGAGAGACAGAGAGGAGAGAAAGAGAGAGAAGAGAGAGAAGACAGAGAGAGGAGAGAAGAAGAGAAGAGGAGAGAGAGAGAGAAAAAGAGAGAAGGAACAGAGAAGAGAAAAGAAGAGAGAAAAGAGAGAAGAGAGAGGAGAAAGAGAGAACAGAGAAAGAGAGAGAAGAAGGAGAGCAAGAGAAAGAGAGAGAGAGAAGAAGAGAAGAAGAGAGACAGGAGGAGAGAGAGAAAAAGAGAGAAGGAGAGAAGAAAAGAGAAGAGAGGAAAGAGAGAGAGAAGAGAGGAGAGAGAAAGAGAGAGAGAAAGAGAGAGAGAAAAGAGAGAAGAGAGAAGAGAGAAGAAAAGAGAGAGAAGAGAGAGAACAGAGAGAGAGAGAGAAAGAAGAGGAGAAACGAGAGAGAGAAGAGAGAGAAACAGAGAGAGAGAGAAGAAAGAGAGACAGAGAAGAGAGAGAAGAGAGAGAGAAGAGAAGAAGAGAGAGAAAGAGAGAAAAGAGAGAAGAGAGAGAGAAGAAGAGAAGAGAGGAAGAGGAGAGAGAGAAGAGAAAGAGAAGAGAGAGAAGAAGAGAAGAGAGGAAGAAAAGAGAGAGAGAAGAAAGAGAGAGAGAGGAAAGAGAGAGAGAAGAGAAAAGAGAGAGAAGAAGAGAGAGAAAGAGAAGAAACAGAAGAGAGAGAAAGAAGAGAGAGAGAGAGAAAAGAGAGAAAGAGAGAGAAAGAGAAGAGAAGAGAAACAGAGAGAGAGAGAAGAAGAGAGAGAAAGAGAGGAGAGAGAGAAAGAGAGAGAGAGAGAGAGAGAAGAAGAGAGAGAGGAAGAGAAGAAGAACAGAGAGAGAAGAGAGAAAAGAGAGAGAGAGAAGAAAGAGAAGAGAGAGAAGAAGAGAACGAAGAGAGAGAGAAGAAGAGAAGAGAGAGAGAAAGAGAGAGAGAGAGAAGACAGAGGAGAGAGAAAGAGAAGAGAAGAAGAGAAGAGAGAGAGAAGAAGAGAAGAAGAGAGAAGAGAGAGACAGAGAGAGAGACAGAAGAGAGAGAGGAGAGAGACGGAAGAGAGAAAGAAGAGAGAGACGAGACAGAGAGAGAGAAAGGAGAGAGCAGAGAAGGAGAAAAGAGAGAGAGAGAACAGGAGAGAGAGAAACGAAGAAGAGAAGAGAGAGAAAGAGAGAAACAGAGAGGAGAGAGAAGAAAGAGAGAGAGAGAGAAACGAGAGAGAGAGAGAGAAAGAGAGAACGAGAGAAGAAGAGAAGAGAGAGAGAAGAAGAGAGAAGAGAAGAGAAGAAGAGAAGAGAAGAGAAGAGAGAGAAAGAGAGAAGAAGAAGGAGAGAGGAAGAAGAGAAGAGAAGAGAAAGGAGAAAAAGAGAGAGAGAGAGAAACGAGAGAGAGAGAAGAGAAGAAGAAAGAGAGAGAGAAAAAGGAGAGAGAGAGAGAACGAGAGAGAGAAAGAAAGAGAAGAGAAAAGAGAGAGAGAGAACAGAGGAGGAGAGAGGAAGAAGAGAGAGAGAGAAAAGAAGAGAGAGAGAGAAACAGAAGAAGAGAGAGAGAGAGAGAGAGAGAAGAGAGAGAGAGAACAGAGAGGAGAGAGAAACAGAGAGAGAGAGAGAAGAAGAGAAGAAGAGAAGAAGAGAGAGAAAGAGAGAGAGAGAGAGAGAAAGAGAGAGAGAGAAAAGAGAGAAGAGCGAAAGAGAGAGAGAAAGAAGGAGAAGAAAGAGAGAGAGAAAGAGAGAGAGGAGAGAAAGAGAGAGAGAAAGAAGAGAAGAGAAAGAAGAGAGAAGGAGAAGAGAGAAGAGAGAAGAACAGAGAGAGAGAGAGAAAGGAAGAGAGAGAAAAGAGAGAGAGAAGAACAGAGAGAAGAGAGAAAAGAGAGAGAGAAGAGAGAGAGAAAGAGGAAAGAGAGAAGAAGAAGAAGAGAGAGAGAAGAGAAAGAGAGGAGAGACAGAGAGAAGAGAGAAAAGAGAGGAGAGCAGAAAAGAGGAGAAGAGAAGAACAGAGAGAGAGAGGAACGAAGAGAGAGAGAGAGAGAAGAGAGAGACAGAGAGAGAGAGAAGAGAAAAAGAGAGAAAAGAGAGAAGAGAGAAAAGAGAGAGAGAAAAGAGAGAGAGAAGAGAAGAGAAGAGAGAGAAAGAGAGAGAGAAAAGAAGAGGAGAGAAGGAGAAAGAGAGAAAAACGAGAGAGAGACGAAGAGAAAGAAGAAAGAGAGAGAAGAGAAAGAGAGAGAGAAGAAAGAGAAAGAAAGAGAGAGAAGAAAGAGAGGGGACGAGAAAGAGGAAGAAGAGAAGAGAACGAGAGAGAGAGAGAAACAAGAGAGAGAGAGAAAGAAACAGAGAAGGAGAGTGGGACCAGTGGGATGTTTCTGCTGTGGCCCAATCAGGTTGCTCGGTTCGGGTCACACCTCATGACATTAAAGCCCAGATACTGGACCTGAGCTGGACCTGAGCTGGACCTGATTAAACTGAAATGTTGAAAATAAATACAGAGCAACGCCGATGGATGACAGAGGAAGAGTTGAGGAGATGATGAATCCTTGGATTTTACGTCTGATGAGATAAAAAATCTCACAACAAGAAAAACTTATAATGTGGTTAAAGAACAGAAGAGACAGAATGAGGAGAAAGACGACAAATATCCTGGAACATGGTTGAGATGAATCCATGATCATGAGCTGACATCACTGAAGAAAGGATGGAGGTCAGGTCACGACATTATTCAGTCAAAAGGCATCAGCAATATGAAGGTCATCATCCACAAGGAGTTAAACAGGAAACACAAGAACTTACTCCTAAAACAAGGGAGGAAATTTAAAGGATCCAACGTTTCTATAAATGAGCATCTACCTAAATGAAAAACGAGACGTTTTCTCAGGAAACACGAAGATACAGTCAACATGGACCTCAAACTGCAACGTTCATATCAACCGGAGGAAGTCGAGGTCCTGATCATCAGACATATTGAAGAGTTGGATAAATGTCAGTGAATCAGGACAACCAGGAAACTTCTGATCAACCTCCTGAAATCCAGCAATAAATCATGAATATAGACACAGATGTTGACCCTCAACAATGTCCTTCATTATTTGAATAACTGCCATCACTTCTCTGATGACTACAGCCACAGCTTTAATTCAGACCAAGAAATGTCAATTATTCACGTCAACAGCCTTTATGCTAATTATGAAAACATCAGAAAGTCCTTCAGTGTCGCAGCAGCATGAGAAACGAGGCTCAGCTGGAAGGGAGGACAATGAAAGAGTTCAGTTATACAGCAGATGAATAAAGAGGCGGAGATGCAGCTTTGTAAATACATAATGAAATAAAATCTGTGCTGCCTGGTACATCTGAACTACATATAAGGTGGTAGAAACATGTCAGTTGATGATGTAAAGGAATGAATGGGTTACTATGGAAACCCAGTTTGAGAAAAATATCACAGTCAGCTGGAGCAGCATCTGACACTGAAGTCTTTACATGGAAACATTTATTACCAAAAGGTCATTTTCATCTGTGGAGACTTTAATGTCCACATGTTGAATCCAAACCAGGTGAAAAGTGCAGATAACTTTATTATTTTAGTTTATATCCACTAATTACTAAACCAGGAAGAACAACAACACAGTTCAATATTTACTAATTACATGGAAGGTCATTTGAGAAGTGGACGTCTTACAAAGACATCAGTGACCATCTAAAAGTGTTGGAAGAAGTTCCCAGAATAATACATGAGGTCACCAACATGACGGACAACAGAATAATGTCAGAGGAATCGATGAGAAACGAGTTACAATCACAAAGAACAAATATTGATAAAGCTTTGGAGATATTTATCACAATATTTAAACCATTTTACAATAAAAACTGACCAACTGTACCTTTTAAATACAGGCAAAAAAACAAATATGAGCCATGAGTTAGTAAAGGATAACAAGATAAATGTAAGGAAAATAATTATCTATATAAGCAACTTATAAAACGTTTGAACCAGAGCAAACATATAAAACTTATAAAAATACATTAACTATTATTATGAGAAAATGTAAAAAAGAATATTATTATAAAATATTAGAAAATAATAAAACATTAAATTTGGAAAACTTTACAAAGCTTGATAAGAAATAATTCTTCTAATACCCTGAATATATTATAATGACAAAACCCTGAATGGAACCATTGAGATAGTAAATGGATTTAATGAGTATAAATGTAGAGCCTAAATTAGCAGAACACATAAATAAATCAAACCCACTGGATGTGGAAATAAAACTAAATTCATCGTTTATGTACCTGAAACCTGAAGACAAATAGAAATTAAAGAAATAGTTAATCAACGCAGCAATAACAAACCAATGAACATGTCACTTATAAGAGATAATCGATGAAACTGCAGATCCTCTGACTTGTCATTCATAACTGGAACATTTCAATGCAAAAGCATTTTATTAATAATCATAGACTGGTGTCACTGTCAATTTTCTAAAATACTAGAAAAAGTGTTTAGTAAAGGTTAGATAATTTCATTGACATTCTGACAGACTGTCAATGTGGTTTCAGAGAAAACTGATCAACAGAAAAAATTATAGACAATATGGATAAATTGGTGCATTTCTGGACCTCAAAAAGCTTTTATACCATCAATCATGTTATTAAAACCTTTAAAGGTCTGGAATTAGAGGGGCGGCACTAAACTGGACTGGAGAAAGGAAACTGGATTAGATGTCAGAAATCAGATTTACTAAACATCATGGGGTTCCTCAGGGATCAGTGTTGGGACCCAAACTGTTCAATTTGTATATAAACGACATGGTCAAAGTATCAGACCTTATAAAATACATTATATGTGCAGATGATACAAGTATCTACTGAAAACATTCAACGACTCTCAGACGACTCATGTTATAGTCAAACGGCGCCCCCTGCTGTCAGACCTTGTTATAGTCAACGGCCTGGTCAGACTTGTTAAGCAACGGCGCCCCTGCTGGCCCCGCACAGCGTTTTACTGATCGATGCGTCATCATTTAATCACCTTCTCTTCACCTGTTGACTTTAATGAGTGACGCCTCGTGACGTCACAGGCCCCGCCCTCCTCCTCCGTGTCCCGGTCCGGACCGGTCCGCCCAGCAGTCGGAACCGAGGTCCAGACTGGATCCGCTGGGAGTTCTGCCGGGGTTACGGAACCACGTTTGGGTTTTCCTGAGTTCTGCTACCTGGAGAGACGAGCTGCTGTCATGGCGACGACACCTGACGGAGTGAGCAAACTGACGGAGAGCACGTTCAAGGTGAGACAGACAGAGACACTGGGACAGACAAACCGGGACAGAGACACTGAGACAGAGACACTGGAGAAGAAACCCGACAAGACACAGAGACAGAGACACTGGAGACAGACAAACCAGGACAGACAAACTGGGACAGAGACACTGAGACACTGGAGACACTGGAGACAGACAAACTGTCTCCTGTTTCTCTTTCTAGTCAATCTGGATGTTTGTTTGTTTTTTCTGGTGATTTGAAACGAGATAAAACATCTAAAAATAGTTTCTATGTTTCTATAATCCACTGATGAATTTGAAGTTGTTTTTTAATTGAAGCTTGGCTGTGCAGCCGGTCCGGTCCGGTCCGGTCGGTCCTGGTTCCGGACCGGGAAACGAGTCGTTCTCAGCTGAACTGACTGAGTCTTCAGGTTCTGATGGGTATCTGAGCCCAGCCGGACCGAGGCAGAAGCAAACCCAGGTTCTGCTGCTCTGGACCCAAACGCGACCCGACCTGTTGTCAGAACCTGGATGAGCTCCAGCAGCTTGTTGTGGGTCAGATTGGGTTCATTCCTGAGGCAGGAGTCACATTTCAATAACTCAGATTATTTAATCTGTTCAGTTGGAGTGAAACAAAGATTAGAGAGTAAAAATTAGTGAAATGTGTTAATCCAACAGATTCACCCTCATCCTGATTGGCTAATCCACGTTCTGTTATCAGGTCCAATGAGCTGGACTATCTGATGTTGTCCAACCGTAATCCAGATTACATGAAGGATCTGCGATACGGCGCATGTTTTCACTGCAGCTCCACCAATTATTACATTAACTCATCATTAATCTGTCCTGGCTGGAGGAAACCAGCCTGGAGGTCAAAGGTCAAACTGGGAAAGAGATGGAACCAGAGTGTGTCCATATAAAGTCCTTCCTGTGAACCAGGTTCTATGTTGTTTGTTTCTACCTCCTGGAGCTGCAGCTTCTGGGTCGGCGGTTCGGTTGGTGACGGTTCTTCAAGATGAATGGAAGTCGATGGAAAGACCCCACAAAGATACACAAACACGACTGTGTGTTTCCCAGCATGGAGGTCAAAGATCAAAGGTTATTGTCGTCATGACGACATTTATAGACCAACCAAGAGACTCTGACCTGACCTGGCTGACCCTGACAAGAAGACTCGCTCTCCTCTTCCTCCAACAATCAGGAAGCAGCAGCACTGGGTCCAACTGGGACCAACTGGGTCCAACTGGGACCAACTGGGTCCAACTGGGTCCAACTGGGACCAACTGGGACCATCTGGGTCCAACTGGGTCCAACTGGGACCAACTGGGACCATCTGGGTCCAACTGGGACCAACTGGGACCATCTGGGTCCAACTGGGTCCAACTGGGACCAACTGGGACCATCTGGGACCAACCATCTGGGACTATCTGGGTCCAACTGGGACCAACTGGGACCATCTGGGTCCAACTGGGACCAACTGGGTCCAACTGGGACCAACTGGGTCCAACTGGGACCAACTGGGACCAACTGGGTCCAACTGGGACCAACTGGGACTAACTGGTTTCTGGTTCTGGTCCACAGAATGTGATGGAGCAGTTCAACCCGGCCCTGAGGAACCTCGTCAACCTGGGAAAGAGCTACGAGAAGTCGGTCACAGGTCAGGTCACTGGGTCACCAGAGGTCACTGGGGCAGCTGATGATGATGATGTTGATGGCGGTTTCCTCCTGCAGCCATGACGGCGGCCGGAAAGTCGTACTTCAACGCCGTGGCAAAGATCGGAGAGAACGCCATGGTGTCGCCCATGTCCAGGGAGCTGGGTGAGTGCAGCTGATTGGGTCAGGCTGGTGGTTCGGATCCACACCAAATGGTTCCTACCAACCCCACAGTGATCTATAGATCCGGTGGCACCGGGCCAGGCAGCGCTGGCTGCAGGTTCAGCCCCATGACTCTGACGACCCAAATAAAACCAGAGCTCCAGTCGGAGGTTCTGGAGATCAACCAGCATCTTGAAGCAGCTCAGGGTTCTACTGGACCTATGGCACTGCGGTTCTGGAAGCTCTGCTTCAGTGACTGAATACTGGAGGGGCTGGGCCGGTACCGGGCCGGTACCGGGCTGGTACCGGGCCGGTACTGGGCTGGTACTGGGCCGGTACTGGGCTGGTACCGGCCCAGTACCAGCCCAGTACCGGGCCCAGCTGCGGCTCTGCCATGTGTTTTGCAGTGAGGTTCCTGTTATGGATCAGGTTTCTCAGCCGCACCCTGCGGTGAACAATAGCCGCCTTCAGCTGCAGCAAATGTTTCTCTGCTGAGACGCGCTGCAGCTTCTGCCTCTTTGGACCAATCAGAACCGGGTTCAGACCCGTACTGGTCATGTGACCTGCTGCAGGCCACGCCCATGTTTGTGTGAAATTCCTGTGCAGATCAGCTGGAGATGCTCCTCCACTAGACAGGAGGAGGAAACGATGACGGATCTGACGCCTTGTGAGGCAGCTCTGATGGCCTGGGGTCGAAGGTCATCCCCCCCGCAGCTGAATGATGTCATCAGTTGTGTGTATGTGTGTGTGTGGCCACGATTTTGGATGCGGCTGCAGTTCAAACAGGATTCTCTCTAAAACTCTATTTCTGTTTCAGCTACAGTTTTACTCCAGTATGAGTAACGGTACTTCAGAGTATTATTACTCACAGTAACTAGTTACTCACTAGTTACTGTGAGTAACTAGTTACTCACTAGTTACTCGCAGTAACTAGTTACTGTGAGTAACTAGTTACTCACTAGTTACTGTGAGTAACTAGTTACTCACAGTAACTAGTTACTCACTATTACTGTGAGAACTAGTTACTATAGTTACTGTGAGTAACTAGTTACTCACTAGTTACTGTGAATAACTAGTTACCGCCCTGCTGTGCTGCAGCTGAGGCATCAGTGACCTCATCGCTGCCGTCGGCTCGTCCTGACTCTCAGAGGCAGCGGCCATCTTTAATGGCTGTCAGCAGGTGATGTCGGCTCTGACCAAAGTTCAGGTTCTGAGTCGGCCCATCCGGCTCCCTTATCAGAACCAAAGAGGCGAGGCTGTTCCGGTCCGAGGCGCTCCCGACTCCTAAAGCAGGAAGGTCAGTCAGATTATTAATCCATAGTCTGACCTGGATTAAAGAGGCTCCAGTTAGCTGCTGACAGAACCAGACGGACGGGTTCTGGTTTGGTTCTGTACTGGTTCCATCCAGTGCTGCTCTCTCTGCTCTAAAGCCCGTTTCTGAGCGGTACCAGAACTTTTCCCTCAAATGAATGATCAGGCATTGAAACAAGTTGTGCAGGAACTGAGCTGTGAATGAAACCGGGTTGGGTTGGATGCCGTACTGGGTCAGTACTGGAACATTTCTGTTGGACTCTGAAACCAATAAACCCATTAAGTTTCCCACACTGCCCAGTTTGACCATTTGTTCTGAACAGTTTGATGTTTCTATTTTATTTTCTCATTCTCATGGTTTAGTGGTTGAGGAGTTTAATGGTTTATCGGTTTAGTGGTTTAGTGGTTTAGGGGTTGAGGGGTTTAGTGGTTTAGGGGTTTAGTGGTTTAGGGGTTGAGGGATTATGTTTAGGGTTGGGATTTAGTGTAGGGTTGAGGGGTTTATCGGTTTAGTGGTTTAGTGGTTTAGTGGTTTAGGGGTTGAGGGTTTATGGTTAGGGTTTAGTGGTTTGGGTTGAGGATTTAGTGGTTTAGGGTTGAGGGTTTATCGGTTTGTGTTTAGGGGTTTAGTGGTTTAGGGGTTGAGGGATTTAGTGGTTGAGGGTTAGTGTTTAGTGGTTAGGGTTTAGTGGTTGGTCGGTTTAGTGGTTTAGGGGTTGAGGGATTTAGTGGTTGAGGGATTTAGTGGTTTAGTGGTTGAGGTTTAGTGGTTAGGGTGAGGATTTAGGTTTAGTGGTTAGGGTTGAGGGATTAGTGGTTGAGGATTTGGGTTAGTGGTTGAGGGTTTAGTGGTTTATCGGTTTAGGGGTTGAAGGATTTAGTGGTTGAGGGATTTAGTGGTTTAGTGGTTGAGGGTTTAGTGGTTTGTCGGTTTAGTGGTTTCCTCAGCAGCTCATTTTGTCTCTCTGCTGATCTCTGTTCCTATCTCGGCGTGATTCTACATGCTGTGACCGACATGCTTTCTGCAGCTGAACTTCTCTCTGTTCTGTTGGACTGAGTAGCTCCTCATTGTTTAACACTAACTGGTTTGTTGCAGAGTGTGGTAGAGGTTTATTAGTGTCTTCCTTCCCAGCAACTCCAGACCATAATAAAGCGTTTAGCTAGAACGAGCTTCGTGTTGTGAATGTAAGCAGCCGCCGTGATGACCTGAACATGACCGTTGTCTTGCAGGTGTTGTTCTGATGGAAATGGCAGAAAGCCACTGGAAGCTGCACACTGAACTGGAAGAGAATGTAAGTAGCTTTAAATCATATTTCAGATATACAAAGTGATAAATTGGTAAATGTTTGGGTTTAGATGTGCCCGGTTTCCAGAACCTCTGGTTTGATCAGTAGATCTTAGATTTGAATCCAGATATGAAGTGCAGCAGAAGGACGTTTCCACCGTGTTGGGCTGACACTGGGTTACCGGATGGACATGTTAGCATGTCTCCCCCTAGGAGGCGCTCTGCGTCCCTGGAGGTGAACGACGATCTGAATGTTTCTCTCTGCAGTTCAAGCGGTTCCACAGAGAGATCATCGTAGAGCTGGAGAAGAAGACAGATATGGACGTAAAGTACATGACTGTGAGTGTTTGACTTCAGCGCCTCTGTCTGAAGGACGTCCATGTCTCATGTCTCCGTCTTCTGTCTGTCCCCAGGCTACCTTCAAGCGCTACCAGACGGATTACAAACAGAAACAGGAGTCTCTGGACCGCTCCCAGACTGACCTGAAGAAGCTCAGGAGGAAAGGTCAATCCAAGCACGCGTTCAAGTACGACCTAAAGGAGAACGAGGTGAGACCGCCACACTGCCCCGACCTCTGACCTCTGCCTCTCCAGGTTCTGCTGAACGCTTCGGTGTGGATGATGGCCGGGACATACGGATCCGTCCTCTGGACAGCTCAAGGCGTCGTCATAGCAACGCCCTTCTCCAGATGTGACTCTATGAACCGGTGTCGTTTCAGCGTTGAACCCAGTCGATGATGCATTTAGTGAGCCACAGCTGCAAATCCTGCTGATTTTCTAAATATATGATCTGAAAATCTGGAGAAGGAAGAGACCGACTTGAAGAAGGGAACCCTAACCCTTTCCAGGAAGAATAAAACCTGCCATCAGTGATTTGGATGAATCTCTGTCCACTGACTAACAGTCTGAGTTTCCAGAAACAACCAGAACCACCAACCTGTCCAACAGTTTCTGAACTGGATAACAAGTTGGCTGAAAAATCAAGAGTCTCCATATCTGGACATTTTGGACTTTTTCAGGTTGTGTCATAAAAACAGAACCAGTGGGTAAAAATGGCATCCCGTCCTGTTTTACTCAGAATTTGAAATCTAGTTCAAGGCTGAAATGGAGGAGAAGAGCCTGAAGTCTGTTTTCCATGTGGGAAGTTTCTCCCCGACCCAGATAAACTCTTCCTCACACAGCTCTCCTCATCCTCCTCCAGTGAACCTGACAGAACAACAGAAAATGTTTTTCTCTCTGCTGGGCTGGTTAATGTTTGACCGTCTGCTCGGTTCCTGAACTGGATCCAGCTGAGGCGGATTAGGGGCTGGATGAAGCTCAACCTTGGACACTTTCAGTTCCTGATCAATCGGCTCCCGCAGCTCATCTTTGACCTGCTGGAGCCTCGGCTGTTATTTCCCTCAGTTCTTCAGAAAATCTGCTCAACTCGTCTGTTTATTCATCCAGGAGGGTTTTAAGGCCCGCCCTCTTAGGCCCCGCCCTCTTGGTTTCAGGTGAACATTTCTTTACAAGCAGATGAACAGAAATGTTCTCTCTTAAAGGTAATCTCAGGAATCTCATAGCAAACGGCTGAGTCACAGCTCTGCATGTTGACTTTTCACATTTTTACCACGTTATTAATTAATTTAGAAATGTCACAGTTAGACATTTATAAATATCTGTTTTAGAGCCAAATGTTGGCATAAAACTTATATTTTAAATGAATAACACACGAACCCCATTTTTACTGTTAGAACAGGTTGTATACTTCAGTTTGTTGCTGTTGATTTTGACGGTGTAGCTTCACCAACGGCCCCCATGGATGTTTGGACTAGGCCGTCCCAGAGTCCTCTGTAACCCAAACCATGTTGAACCCGATGTTTGCTCCCTCCAGAACCAACCCAGAAGCTTCGCCCTCTTCTGGCGGAGCTGAAAGCCGAAGCTCTCCAGCAGCTTCACCAGCTGATGCTAGACGCTGCGGCCGCTACAAGATCCTGTGGGTTAGAAACAGAGAGACGAGACTCGATCACCATGACGATCTGGAGAAAATGGAGGAGACATTTTGGTGCAGTCCAACCAATATGAAAGGGAAATGATTCATTTGTGTTTGGGGCAGAAAGACGCCCAAATCTCCTGAACTCATCAGCGCCTCAATCTGCTGTCTGTCGGCACAAAACTAATAACTGGAGCCATAAAAGCAAAGAGCAGCTGGTTTATGGGCTGATGAGCAGCAGCGCTGAGTGTAAATGTGTGACGACGTTCACTGATTCCAACAAAAACACAGGAAACAGTGGAAAGTGAATCCAGGTGCTCATGTCCTCTGCTGTGTCTCTGCAGTACCTGGAGACCATCTCGTCCCGCCAGACGGACATGCAGAAGTTCATTGCTGACGGCTGCAGAGAGGCGCTGGTGGAGGAGAAGAGGCGCTTCTGGTTCCTGGCTGAGAAGCACTGCATGTTTTCCTCCCAGCTCAGCAGCTTCCACGACAAGGTGAGGACGGACGCGGACCTGTCCTCAGTGGGGTCACGACCTTTAACCCTCTGTCCTTCTGTCCGCCAGGCCAAAGAGCTGCTGAGCAGCAGACTGCCCACCTGGCAGGAGAAATGCAGCACCGTGGACAAGGTTCCCGACACGGTGACCTCCATGATCCAGGGTCTGTCCGCCGACCCGGAGTCGGTCCAGACACGACGACAGAGCAAGGTGAGAACCTGCTGGTCCCGGTTCTGGACAGACGATCTGAGGAGTTCTGTTTCTGACCAGAACAGATGCTGCAGATGCTCATGTTACTTTAGATCAGTAGGAACTGGGTCAGAACCTGTCGTTTGGGTCAAAGAGCAGAACCCAGCAGCGTGGGAACTTCCTGCTCAGTCCACATGAGACGGTGTTTGCTGTCTAGCTCTGGCTAAAGTCCAGCTAACGAGGAAGTTCTGGCTGCCCAGCTGAGTTATGGTTCTGATAAGAACTTGTCTGATTTATGAGGTTCTGGACCCGAGACGCTCATCTGAGTTTCCTTGTTGTTCCTCAGAACCACGTGAGCCCACTGACTCCGCCTCCGGCGCCGCCGCTGAAGATCAGCCCACTGGCCAACATGTTCAACCCTGAGCCCAGAATCCCTCTGAGCCCGACTTCGGACCTCAGCTCAGGTACCACCAGAGACACGCCCGTCCAGAACGTCCAGGAATGATTGTCCTGAATGTCCCTTTGTCCTCCAGAGCCGGGCAGCCTGGGAGACCTGTCCAGGTCCACGTCCATGTCCTCCGGTCTCAGCGGGGGAACCAAGTCCCGCGTCAGGACCATCTTCCCCCACACGGCCGGCAACAACGACACGCTGCTCAGCTTCGACCACGGTGATGTCATCACGCTGCTCATCCACCGGGAGAAGGACGGCTGGCTGTACGGAGAGCTGGACCGGACGCAGCGGTGAGTGGTCAGGGTCCAACGGGACCGCAGGAGGTTCTGGTTGGTCTATGCTGATGCCTAGTTCTGGACTAGCCCAGATTAAGGTTCTGTAAGCACATCAGTGGAGAGCAGAACTTCATCCAGTTCAGTTAAAAGGTCCAGTCCCGATCCTGGTATCTAGAAGTCAGTCAAAATTCTGTCCAGCTCAGTCCGATGCTGTCCAGTCCCTGTCATCACGTCCAGATCCGGTTCCTATGGGCCAGATCCGTAGGAACCGGGCTGGATTCGGTTCCCACAGGGCAGAACTCAGAACTTGCAGTTCCTTGCTTAGTGCGACTCTGCTGGGTGGATCAGAACCTCCTCCATATGGGTATCAGAACCAGCTTCAGTTGTCAAAGTGGTGGACCCAGTGGCCTCTTTCAGAACCACAGCAGAACCGGTTCTGTTGGGTTCCAACACGCCCCCCCAGGAGGAAAGCTTCAGTTCCCGGCAGAGGAGGCGGTGAGTCAGAGTCGTGCCTCACATCGCTCAGCTGGACGGACGGGTTCTGGTGCAGCAGGGTAGAAAGTATGGCTGGTATGTTTCCCTCTCTCAGTGGAGCTTCATCAGCTGCAGGTCCAGGAGGAGCAACTGGTTCTGGTTCCTCCACGTGCTTCAACTCGTTTCCTGTCAGGGGGAGGCGCCTCATCGATGCTGTTTGTGCTGGACGTCCTTCAGACTCCGAACCGTCTGATGAGCCCACAGTTTCTCCAAATGTTCTGACTGCAGATCAGACATGATGGCAGCGTCATCTGGGTGTGTGTGTGTGTGTGTGTGTGTGTGTCCAGACGCGGCTGGTTCCCCTCGTCATACTGCCGGCCCTACGCCGACCAGGCCACGTCCAGCAGGTAAGGAGACCTGGCTGCAGGTCAGGGGGCGGAGCCAGAGTTTCTCTGCTGACCTGTTGTTCCTCTGTAGCAGCAGCCTGAGCGCCGCCAGCCTGCAGGAGGAGGAGGAGGGCGATGAAGACTACGAGCCTGTTCTGCTGCCGCCACCCGACTACAGCGATGTCAACCCGTCCAAACCAGCACTCCCAGAAACGCCTCCGCCTCAGAACACGGTCAGTACCGAACCCGACCCACTGCTGCCATCTCCAGTCTGTCTGCTGTCAAAATAAAAGCATTCACACGCCTGGGCCTTTCACATTAAAACAGGACACAGCAGAATCTTGTTGTGTTCCAATCTTCCATCTTCCCTTTGAACAGCATGACACTGGCACCACCAGGCTTCACTGTGGGGTTGATGGGTAGCAGCTTCTTCCCATGTTGGTGGTTTGGAGCAGACAAACAAACTTCATCACCGTCTGTCACCTCTGACTCTCCTGCTCTGGTCAGGGCCGTCCAGTCTCCATGATGCTGTTTGGTCCCTAGAACCAAAGCATCTGGACTCCGGATGCTGAAGTTTATTGACTGGGTGTGAATACGTTGAAGGTTCTGAGGTGTTTTCTTCAACCAGAGCTGACCTCTGACCCCTGGACTTTCATCCTCCTCACACGAGGCTCCACCGTATATTCAGTTGACACCAGAATATAAAAGCTTTGACGTGAAACCTGGAGAACTCGTCTCCAGATGAAGACCTTCCCTCCTCTTCCTGCTGGGGGCAGGAACTGGGCCCAGTCTGAACCGGGTTGTGTCAGAGCAGTCGATACTCCACTCCCTCAGGTTGGACTTCAGCCTCGGTCTTATCAGCCGCCTCCATCCTGAAGGAAACTCCTGGTCTGATTGGTCAGACTTTCGGCAGACAAACACCGCGGCAGGCAGGTTGCCATGGAGACGGTTATAGGCGTTGGCAGGATCTTCAACTGCTGACTTATCAAAACAGAAAGCAGGTGAAGTCGGACACGTTTTGTTGTCCTTCATTGTTCGTCTGCTGCATCAGTGAGTTCCTCCTCTGATTCGTCTCCAGTCCCAAATCCGTCCACCAGTTACCTGGGTTTTAGTTTGTTAGGAATCGAACTTTCCTCCTGGCTTGTTGTTGTTTTGGTTGCTGTGAGCTCTTGGGGCGGGGCTTCCCCAGAATTGGGGACAGCACCATTAAACTTGTACTTCCTTGTGCTAAATAATGGTAGTAGTGAGTTGTAGCTGTGCTGTAAATGATGCTGAGAGTTTATCTGGTGTAAATCTCTATTTTTCTGATGTTTATTCCAGACGTTTTCTTTAATAAATCAGGGCTAGCCGTTGATGATGTTAGCCGTAGCTTCTGTTTGGTCAGATGCTGTGCTGTGATTGGTTGGTTCTTTATCATATAGCTGGTGAACTATGACCTCATGGCTGCTTCCCTCTGCAAGGTTTCAATCTGGTCGGCTGCAAAGCTGCATGGCTGAGTTCAGATTTCAACAGATTATAATCTGTAATCTGATGGCATCGCAGTGCTTCATGGTCCAACACGTCTGTATCTGGACCTGCAGAACCGTCTCTATCGAAGCGTGCCTCCGTCCTTCAGCCTGTGGTTAGTAATGCTGCGGGCCACCAGCCCAGCATGTTGAGTCTGATTTCCACAGCTCTGCTTTTGTTTACAGATTAATGAATCCTGATTTCTGAACCTTGTTTTCCTGCTTTGTGTCGACCTGATCCTGGTAGAGGAGAATGAACTGATTTAATGTTCAGCTCATAAAACTTGCGAGGTTACAGCTGGTAGATTATTGACCTGAATGCTTGTTTACTACATTTGATTCTGGTTTCCTCAGAGCTTTAAATGCAGTCCAGTTTAGTGATATCTGGCTGTTGTCTGCCCTCTAGTGGACAATTAGTGCTTCTTAAGCATCATTTAAACCTGCGGTGTTTAGATCAGGGGTGGGCGGCTCCAGGCCTGCAGGGCCTCCTGTGACCTTTAAATGTGTCTCTACTTCAATACACCTGAGTCAAATGATGAGGTCGTTAGCAGGACCTGACTGGACTGAGGAGGAGATTCAGCTGTTGGACCAGGGAGACGTTAAGAGCTGCAGGACTCCTGACCTCCAGGACCAGGACTGACCAGCCCTGGTCTAGAGGCTTTCTAACATGACTGTTATTGAAGACAGGTGAATAAATCCCACTAGTTGGGTCACCTGTTGCTGTAGGCAGCCGTGTTCATGTATGTAGAGGATCTGATCGCAGACAAAATGTTTCTTCACAGAGAAACGAATCAGCAGCACCTAAACCTCTGTAATGTGGCTGCAGTACCACTCCAGGCCAAAGGGGGCGCTATTCAAGTTGGTTATACCCCTGAACTTGGTGCCAAATTGTTGTTCTAGGCTGTTTACCAGAGACGTGTCTCAGCAGCTGCATTCTCCAGATGCCTCAGCAGAGGCAGAATAACTCCTGTGTCCTTTGTCTCGCTGACAGGTGTCTTTAGTTAATGGAACCACCAGACCTCCTTTCTTGGGGTGAGTGATGCAGCTCCAGTAACAAACTCTCCTCTCTTCCTGCTTCTGTCTGACAGTTTATTGATGAGTCTGTCTGTTCTTGCTGCAGAGGAGGAAACCCGTTTGCAACAGTGAAGTTGCGGCCGACCATCACAAACGACCGCTCCGCTCCGGTCATCTAGAAGTTAGCTTGTCTGCCGCTACGCCTTCAGAGGAGTGGAACCACCCAGAAACCCCCCATCGTCTCCCCAGCCTGCTCACTTCTCTGCTCCATGGAAAACTACAGCCATGTGTCTGATATCGGCCCTCATTGGCCTCCTTCACTCTGAACTGCGATTGGTCTGCAGTATTCAGCATTTCCCCCTGCTGTTAGCTTACTGCCTTATTGCTGCATCTCCAGGTGCTTCCCATCAATCTGAAGAAGTTTCTGCAGATCCACCATCAGTGTAAGCCATGCTGCAGAAAACGTCTCCCAGGTTTTAGACGATGTGCACAATCTGGAGATGTGTGTGCTCTTGTCAGCAGCTGTGAGCCTGACTGCAGCACATGCAGATCTCCATACGCATGGGGCTCCAGCCCTGGGCACCTGGAGATACTTTGCTTCTCTGTCATTGGTGTTGTCACTATAGCTGGTTTTAATTGATTATTTTGGTTGAAGCTAGAGCTTAATGCACGCAGCTGTTGCATTGTGGGAACTGTGATGTTCTATGGCGAGCAGCAGAGGGCTCGCCGGGTTCCTGGAGAGCCCGGTGTGAAGGGGCCCAACAGGTTCAACCACAGTCTGACAAATGCTTCAACAAAATGTCCAGACATCCAGATGAATCCAGCGTTCTGCAGATCCAGCGATGCCATGAGCAAACATCTCAAATCAGGAGATGATGGGCCTTAAATCTGAACCCTTTTGGACTTCTGACTGTAACTGAGCATTTATTGATGTTCTGGGATGTTTGGGTCGGTGGATCAGTACCACTGGTCCTATGAGGACCAACAGATACCGTGTAAATATGATTATGAGGCTTTCATTTTAATGTGAACTTTAAAAAGAGAAGAGATGTTGGTGTGTTGACCAGACCAGCCAAACATCATTGGGTCAGAAATCTGTCTGGGAAGCTCTGAGGAGCTGAGGGAGAAGGAAGACGTTGGTTTGCAGTCTGAAGGCCGTTGTGAAGAAGAAGGTATTTTATATAAAGTTGTTTCAATGGAATATCTGATAAAGGCGAATCCAGATGAAGCTCCTCTTGGTTTAGATTTCACTCCTCAGGACCAATTTGAATGACTTAAAAATCTTTTTCACCATTAATTTTACTGTTGTGTAACAAAATCTGTTCAATTCACACCTTATTCAAAACTCACTGGGCTTTTCTGGTAGACAATTACAATATGAATGTTTACTGTATGAAAATGACTTTTGATCAATCAAATGTTCTTGTAGATGGGATACAGGACATCATGCTGAGATACTGAGACATGTTTCTTTTCCTTTTTTTCAATAAAAATCTGAAGCTAGAATCAGTGATGGTCTGTAAACCACTGGCGCCCCCTGGTGGGAAAACATGGGAAGGATGATTTACTCTTGGAATCACGCCTGTCATGAATTCTAGTGAAATGGAAAACGGATCTTCATGAGGGAATTGTACGTCTTCATCCCCACCCCCACCTGTTGGCAGTAGATTGGATTCCTTTTGGGAACTGAGGATGGATGTGTGGAGGAACCACTGCTGGGTACAGAGGAGGATCTGTGATGTGGTGGGAGCCTCGATGGCGCAAGAACACGTTCATTTTTATTTATTTTTCCCAATTTGTGTATTTAATGCATCACTGGCATCACGAGTCCATCACTGGGTCAGAACCAGGTCCGTTTTCCCTTCTGAAGCATCTCGGAATCAGACCGAAGTGACCAGTTCAGCTGAAAATCCTCCAGGTTCCCAGTTGGAAACTTTGAGGAATTAAAGGAAAACTCATCGTGTCTGAATCTCCAGGTGAAACCTCAGCATAGAGCGCCCTCTGCTGGAGGTGAGCCCTACAATCAGCCAATGAAATCGCTCCGTTCTGGGCAGCTGGAGGTTTGAACAGAAGCTCCGCTGCAGGAATGTTTGGGCCTCTGATTGGACATCATTTAATATCCGTCATGTTGGGTTTGGTGCCGATCACATGATTAGAGCTGATCCAAATGGTGTCGCATCGACTATGAGCAGAACTTCCTGGCCCTTTGTAGCTTCTTGAACCGGGTCAGAACCGGGCCTGTTCCTTCATCATGTCCCGTTCAGGTTCCATTGTCAGATCCTCTGCTGCCTGGTTTGTTCTGGTCACCATTAGATCTAATCGTGTTCGGGTCTTCATTGGACCAGAACCTGGCGCCGGTCAGAGGCTGAAATCTGAACCTGATACTGCAGATCAGTTCAAGATTTTTATCTTTATTTTTTATCTTCTAAATTAATTTCTGTTTCCTGCAGTTTGTCTCAGATTGTTTTTTAATTGAATCTGGACATGAGCGGTCCGATCCAGAGCCCAGCTGGTGTCAGACTGACGGACACGTTCAGGTTCCGATTCCGACCCGTTTAGGTTTTAATTCATCAACGATCAGACAGGAGCCAGAAATCCTGCTGAACTTCCTTCTGTGTCCACTTGGTGTCACTGTCTGCATGTCTGCCGGAAGCTCTGCTGGGACGGAAGGAATTCCCTGAACTGGGACGACTGGAATCCCTGCGCAACACACACACACACACACACACACACACACACACACACACACACACACACACGCACACACACAGAGCTGAAAGTGTTTTTGTGTTTGCAACTGAAGGTCGACTTCTTTGTTTCCTCCCATTTTCTTTCATTTTGTTGCTTTTTGTGTGTTTTGTCCATTTTCCAAGTAGTTCTGGAGAACCAGAACCAACACATTAAACATAAATACATGCTGGACATGCTCTGGTTTACTTCATGGTGACAGAATTGAAGTTGTTTTAGAGACTTTAATTTCCCTGAAGGTCAGTTATTCTGGCTTCACATGACTGAGTGATGAAGGCGTTCTGGACCCACCGGGTCGGAGGGAGAACCGGTCACGTTCACACAGCATATCTCACATTTCCCGAATCTTATCGGCCCGATTTCAATCTTTTTACCTCCAAGAAATGAGATCTGACCCAGACGTGGAACTAAATCGGACCGATTCCAAAGTGTCTGAACGTTCATGTTGCATTTCCTGACATTTCGTCGTCAACGTGAAACATGGCGCGTCGTTCAGCAGCAGGAGAATCCAGACGGTGAATCGAGACATCAGCTGAAAGTGATGAAAGCAGTTTGAGTCAGTGAACGCATCACATCCCAACCTGCTGGTCCCACTGCAAACAGAACCGGGTCAGAACCGGGCCTGGACCGGCAGTGAGGTCTCCACTAAAGGCTGTTGCTGTTAGCTTTCTAGAAGCTTCTTTCACCTGATGATGCTGTTGCTCTGCAACTTTACAATGTATTCAGAGACGGCGGCCATCTTTACTGCTGGGGACTGTGGTTCTTCTGCGGATTGTTTTGGTGTTGGAAACCGTTCACAGTGAAGTCTGACTCATTTAATTAGCATCAACAACCACAAAGATCTAGCTTGTTCTGTCCAGGTTAATTCTAATTATTCAGATCTGGTCTCCTGTCCTGATTCTTCAGTGGATTCTTTTAAATCAACCTCAGGTTTTAAACACCAGCAGAACAAACATAATGGAGGAGAAGAGAGTTGGTGGTTTTAGGATATTACTGGCATCAGGAGGTGGAGCTGGTGATGGCAGGCGTCTCCTCCATGCATCTGAAAGTTTCCTCCAGAAGGTCAAACACCAAAGAAGAGCTGCTGTCCTGAGATGCCAGGCTGGATGCCGCCAGGCTGGATGCCGCCAGGCTGGATGCCGCCAGGCTGCGCTTCTAGACGTCCGAATCGTCGTCCTTCAGCCCCACATACACACAGTCCAACAGTAACAAATGGCAGCAGGATGGGAAGACATATCGGTTGGTATCAGCCTGGTTTTATTCATCGGACCGATACAGACGTTGGTGCCAATATATTGTGCGTCTTCTGTTCAAGAAAACTTGAGCTTTTCCCTCTTCCTGTGGCTTTTTGAGACGAGAGTAGAAAATGTGTTTGGCTCGATGCTAACAGGATTAAAGAGGTAAAATATCGGTGTAGATGGTCAAAGCTCCCTCTGCTGATCTCTCTTCACCTGATGAACTAATCAGAGCAGGAGCTGCTGCCGGGTCCACCTGAAACGCAGAGCTTCGCTCAGCAGCATCTGAAGGATCGTCCAGGTCCTGATCCAGGCCTGTCTGGATTTAATCCCACTTTCTGAACAGTGAACTTCAGGTCAAACATGGAAAGTTTTCAGGAATGACGTCCGTCTGTCCACCAGTTTGGCTTTAGGGAACAGTTCCTCCTGGCAGGGTGGCGGTTTGGACCTGGACTCCATCCACAGAAATCGGCCCGTGAGAAACGTTCCAGAGCTGAACATCTGCTGATCCAGATCACTGAGGTTCACATCTACAGATCACTGAGGTTCACATCAACAGATCACTGAGGTTCACATCTACAGATCACTGAGGTTCACATCTACAGATCCCTCCAATGGAGAGGAGCATCTGGCAGCAGAGTTCAATTGTTCTAATCCCAGATTACACTTTAAATGTTGCTTTATGCTTTTTAACCTGAACACGAGTCAGTGGTTCTCACCGACTCAGCCGAGTGTGTGAGTGAGTGTGAGTGAGTGTGTGTGTGTGAGTGAGTGTGTGTGTGTGACTGAGTGTGTGTGTGTGTGACTGAGTGTGAGTGAGTGAGTGTGAGTGAGTGTGTGTGTGTGACAGCTGGCTCGTCTGACTTTGCCGTGACATCTGGGAAACCCTCCGGTGTGTCGCCATGAACGCTGGTTGATGTCGCTATTTAAATGCAAATGTGTGTGTGCTGCATCTCTCTCACACACACACACTTGGCAGAAAACTACATTTTATTTCAAATTCTTTACAGCTTTATTTAAATGTCACATTGACACTTTTCAACTAATAATAAAAAGTAATTAAAATATAACTTTTAACATTTTCTGAAATAAAATGACTCTATAAAATGTAGTTAGAATTTCCTGGCTTGATGTATCTGGAGCTGCATCCCGGCGGCGCCGAGCGGAGCGGCTGCAGGACCCGGAGCAGACGGGAATGAAACCAGGAATAATTCGTCCGCCGCTGCAGCTGATGGACGGAGCGGCGACACGACACGGTTCGTCTTTATGGAAATGAGATCACAATATCTCTGCTTTCCTGATGAACATTCCCAGAAAGGAATTCCTGTCTCCAAATAATTTGCTCTGAATTAATCTGAAGATCCAGCATTTAATCTGAGGGATTCATTCAGTGAAATGGGGCAAAATATGAAAAACTATTTGATTTAAATTAGATAAAGTGGAACTGGTGAGTAATTTGTTGTTTTAGTTTGAGGCCCGGCGAACTCCTCTTCCTCCTCCTCCTCTCCTCCTCTCCTCCTCCTCTCTCCTCTCCTCCTCCTCTCTTCCTCCTCCTCCTCCTCCTCTTCCTCCTCCTCCTCTTCCTCCTCCTCCTCCTCCTCTTCCTCCTCCTCAGACCTGCAGACAGCTCATTTATTGCTCCGTTTAAATTGAATTATCAGCCTTTTATGACGACGCAGATCGAGCCGCAGGCTCTGATCCTCATTACCCAGCATGTTGTTGTTACGGAGTATTGATCAGGACTGATTGATCGGAGGCTGGGAACTCTGGGAACCAACTCCTCTTCCTCCTCTTCCTCAGGCTGGACTAGACCTGAGGCTCTGTTAAATCCCCGACTCCCTCTGAGGAGCTTCAGCTTTTTATTTCTCCAGAAAAACATGAGTCCCTCCTCCTCCCCCTCCTCTTCGTCGCTCCCTCTCTCCCTCTCTCTCTCTCTCTCCCCCCCCCCCCCGCGCCCCGCCCCTCGGAGCCTCGGAGGCCCAGTGCAGCGCCGGTGGGCCGGAGCGTCCCGGCTGTGAAAAGCTTTTTCTCGCTTCCTGTCTGACGGTTCGGAGTTAATCAGCTGAACGTAACACGGCTGATGCAGCGGCTGATGCAGCGGCTGCAGCGGTTCTGGTTCTGGTTCTCCAGTCTCAACATAAGGATGGAGGAAGCCGTCAGCAGAGGTTCTGACCCGATCGGACCTGCCCTCCCGACCCGCTCAGGGAAGTTCTGTGGACCTCGGTGTTGCTGGACAGAACCGGGTGCTGGATCTTCTTGTTCGGGTCAACGTTGGGTTTTGTGCAGAACTCGGATTTGGACCTCCTGGATTCTGACCCGGTTCTTCAGCGATGACCTCTGACCTCAGATATTGGGTCCAGGCGTCTGGCCCGTCCAGAACCACAGAGACGACCAGAAGACGTGATCTGGGTGACCCGGTTCATCAGCAGATTCAGGTTCTTCTGGGTCAGCGGTACCAGTCAGGGTTCTGTTGGGTTTTCACAGAGCTCTGAGTTCTCCTGGAACCGTTCGGTTCCGGTCCGGCTCGCCGTTTGAAGACTCGATCCTCTGACCCGTCGGAGTCCTGATGGGTTGTGGCGCTGCGTTTCCATGGGAACCAGTTCAGTGACTGGTGCAGCACACACACCTCCCTCCCTGTGGCTGCAGGCCCCGCCCCCGGCCGGCCCAGGCCCCGCCCCCCGTGATGTCAGCGGCTGGGAGGAAGACCCGTGGGGTTTTTGGGTTCTGCTGTCCAGTCCTGTGGGGCCGCAGGGCTGAGAGTTTGTGGTCCGTCCCGGGCGGCCGCCTCGCTGCTCTCTGTGGGGAAAAGCCGACGCTGGGCTTCGATTCGCCGCTGCGCGTTTCCTCTGAGGATTCCTCCTCTTCCTCTTCTCTCCTCTTCATGTCGGCCGACTGTTGAATCTTTTTTCTGCCTAAAGTTGAATAAAAGAGAAAAACAAAGTTCTGACGCCAATAAAGAACTTTTCATCTCCGTCCTCCGGTGTTAAAATGTCCTCCCCCCTGTAGCGCCGCGTTCCTCCAGTCCGGCTCTTCTTCTTCTGCTGTTTGTCGTTGGGAGATGTTTGGCATCCAGGACAACCTGCCTCGCGGCGCCGCGGCCGGCCTGAAGGAGGAGCCGCTGGCCGTCCGCTCCTGGATGCACTCGGCCGGCGTGGTGGACGCCAACACCGCCGCTCAGAGGTAAGCTGCTGCCCCAGGGGATTCTGGGAGCTGGAGTCCCAGCGCTCCGCTCCGACAGACGGGAAAGATTCATCCTCCTCTGACCGTCTGCTGAAACTTAATGCTGATATTTATTATTCTGCAACTGGAGGAAAAAATCAGGTCAACACAAAATGAAAAACTGTTTTAATTAAAAATAAAGTTTTCCTGATTTTAAAAATGATCAGGTCAGAATGTGAGCTGCGATCAAAATGAGACTAAATAAATATGTATTAATATGTTTATGATTTTTTTAAATATTTGACAGAAAAATAGATTTGATTTTGAGAAAGCTGTGAATGTTTTTATCTTTACATTAATTAATTTATGTGTTTTAACTTGGCTGCCAGGTTTCACCAGAAAACAGATTATCAATCTTAATGTTTCTTTCCTGAGGAAACAAAAATTACATAAATAAAAAATAAAAGTTCTCCTCAAATCTGTGATGACTTTTATCCCTGAGAAGGAAAAAACATTTATAGCAAGTTATTAAAATGATTTTTCTTCTAATTATTTAAAAATCTGCTGGACTTTTCAGCGGCTGCGTTTGAACATCGTTTCATCTCCTCAGCTTGAATTATTCACCACATTAGAATAAATATAATCATTCAAACCCCTTTGAAATATTAACACAAAGATTCAGGTCTGCAGAGCAAAAAGAAAACTAAAATAGGATAAAACATTCAGGAACATTTATTTTTATTTTCAAGTCAAAATATTAAAATAATATCAAATGTGTTTTACATTAAATAAAATGACGCTGAGTTAAATAAAAACTCAATGAATCTAAATTAATTTAATCTGAAAATAAAATTATTTTCCACATTGAGAAATTAAAGATTATCTCCCACCTGATTATTTCTGGGATTATTCACTAAAATCCAAATGGGACCTTAATGTGATTCTGCACAGTAATTATTATAATCACACAACCTTTAATACTATTATTCACTTTATGCAAAATCTAATCCCAGAACAATTATAGAAACAATTATGACCTTAAGGTTTAAAGTAAATATTTAAAATATTGTTTTAATAAAATTATTTAGCTGATTTATTCTAAGGATTTAAAATTATTTATTGACCAAATGTTTCAGTGTGTTTGTGCTGATTTTTATATTTCGTGAACATGATTAAATATTGAAGTGTGTGTGTGTGTGTGTGTGTGTGTGTTCTCAGTCATTTTATAATGAGAACCAGATTTACTGTCGGGGTCGAAGCTGCAGTTTGACTTTGTCTCCATGAATATTAATCAGTCGTGACGCCGCTGTGATTCTTAACTTTATTTCCTTTGACTAGACCAGAAGCCGCCCTTTCATCGCCGCTCACAAACTAATCAAGGCGGCAGCGCGCGTCCCAAACCCGTTCCTGCTGCGTGCGGCGCGGCGCGGCGCCTGCAGTCGGTCCTCTGCATGCGGCGCTGCAGCAGCCGCTTTCCCAACTGGGGGATTTTTACTGGTCACCAGTTAAAACCAGACGAGGTTTTAGATGAAGCTTCAGAAAAATGCATCGCTGCAAATACTCTACAGAATTTACAGATAAAACAGATGAGGATTTATTTTAAAAACTGAACTTTGTTCTTAGAAATGCAGGTTTCTGTCTGAGCTCTGAGCTGCTTTCCGTATGAAAGATAAAACCGTGACATGTTAAATGTATAAACAGTGTTTGAGGTGATGTTCTGCTCCTGTGTCCAGCGGGGTGGGGTTAGCGCGAGCTCACTTTGAGAAGCAGCCGCCGTCCAACCTGAGGAAGTCCAACTTCTTCCACTTCGTTCTGGCGCTGTACGACCGTCAGGGGCAGCCCGTCGAGATCGAACGCACCACGTATGTCGACTTTGTGGAGAAAGAAAAGGTGAGTCAGACAAAGGCAGGGAGGAGCTGTGACACAAACCAAACACGCCCATCAGAAAAGGTGACAGAAACCCCCAAATATCTGGACCCTGGAATCTGGATGGATGGAAACATGAACGGTCAGCGAGTCTTCAAACCATCCGCAGGCTGACTCCTTCTTCTTCTGTTGTTTTAGGAGCCGAGCGGCGAGAAAACCAACAACGGGATCCATTACAAGCTGCAGCTACTTTACAGCAACGGTAGGTGAGATTCTCTCACTGCACAGAGCAGCTGAGGCCTGCAGACCAACATGAACACGGTCCATTATGCGTCCAGGTGTCCGAACAGAGCAAGACCTCTACGTCCGACTCATCGACTCCATGACCAAACAGGTGAGCGATTCACAACGTTCATCTTCCTCCATTCAGTAAGTCCATCTTCTTCAGGGAGATTTAAGACAACAGGAGAAAAACTGGACATTTTCTGTGGTTTAATTTACTCCTCATGTTTCTATCAAAGAACTGATTTTATTAGAGTTCTGACAGTTTGGACAGACGGCTGGTTCTGGTTCTGGATTGTAATTCACTACTTGAAGCAAGATTAAAAGAAGACTTTATATGTTTAAAAAAATTTAAAACCAATATTTTCTAAATATTCTTGAAATATAAAAAACAGAAACACTAAATTAATAACTATAACGTTTATAAAATTAAAACGTCTAAAATATGTTATCATCTGAAAGTAATGAAAACGCTGCCTGGGTTCGGATCAGCCTGACTCACCCGGAACCGGAACCGAGCCGCTGGGTTTGGTTGTGGATGGAGAACCGATTCACAAAAATCAAACTCAGAAGCTCATATATTTAGATTTTCACCTTAACTGAAACCTTTATTTGGTTTATGTTTTAATAGTCTCCATTCTGTAGAATAATAAAAATAAAGAATATTTAATTAGGCAAAATTTGATTACTGAAGGATTAAAATGTTTTCTTTGGCTCATCTCTCCCTGTTTTTTTATAAAGTTACAAATTGTGTATGATCACTTATAACGTCCACGTGCCTCTATATCGATGCTATTCTGATGCTAACTAGCCTAGCATGTGCTAGTTGCTCACCTTCATCCTGGGAAGAGGTCAGAGGTCAGGGGTCAGGACCGCTGCTCACTCAGACTGTCTGCTGCTAAATGTGGTAAAAGGTACAACAACAACTTAATATATGAATGTATATCCTGCTAAGTATTTCCTTTGACTAATGAGATGCTAGACAAATGGAGGCTAAGCTAACAGGTTGATGGTCATTCGCCTCTCTAGGTGAAAAACTGTTATTTCTTCTTCTTTCTCTGTCCTTTTTAAAAACCTGTTTTATATTCATCGTTATTATTTGTGTGGTTCTCCTTCTGTCCGCTACTAAACACCGTCAAACGCCAGAGCAGAACCATTTCAATCAGAAACTGGGTCCACCTTATTCCAGCCCCCATGAGGCTTTGCGTGATTCATGGGCGGGACTTCCGCCGCAACCCGGAACCTCCATTTGTTTACATGCTAGCAACTCGCTAACTGGCTTTCCAGAGTCTTCATGTTATGAAATATGTGGGAACTCCAGTCATCACAGCTCAAATGTGGCAGTATTGTTTTACCGCCACCTGCAGCTAATGGGGGAAAGATGGCGGCAAATAACCGGCACTAGCATAGTTAGCTGCTGCACTGACCCAGGCGCTTTGTGCCGGTTTCTCTCCACACATAAAGCATTTTAGTCAAATTCTTTGTGTTTCCTTATCTGTCGGTAGGCGGTGAAAAACACCGCTTATCATAGAAACTCTGCCTTTTTGTTTCGGGAGCCTTCAGACTTACTGCTGCAGCCACAAATTAAACTTTATCTGATTATTAAAGAACAGCACAACAGTCCTTAAGGGAACCTTACGACACGTTACAGTGGCAGGTTCGCTGTAACAGGCTAATATGCGGTTCGGTTCGGTTCGGGTCCAGTGGGGAGATTCTCCGTATTACTGTCTGGACGCAGCAGTTGCGCTTATTTCTCTGATGATTTGCAGCGACTCAAGAACGGAGAACCTCGAGGTTCTGGTTCTAATGGACTAAATAAACCCAGATATTTTATTTTGTCTTATAAAAAAATATTGCTGCCCCAAACATAATGATAAATACTGAGATCATGAATATTATTTTTTAAATTCAAAGGAAAAATAAAATTCTCACACCAAGCTAGTGTTGTTCTGGTGTTTTACACTGTCAGTGTTAATCAGCAGCTCAGACTGACCAGCTTCTCTGCTTTTCTCTTTATTCCTGTCAGTTCTTGACACAAACGAGCTGCTAGCAGCGATGCTAACTGACTAGTTTGACTAAATGTTGTACAATAGCCGAAAAGAGAGATGTAACTTTATTATGAATAAAGACTAGCAAAAAATCCTACAAATTACAGTGAAATACTGCTACTTCCGGTGTGCAGAGGAAGTAAGACGCATAATCGTTTCCCCAGTAAACCTCCAAGGAATAAGGTGGATGCAGAACCTGGGAGTTGGTGTGTGTTCTGGTTGGTTCTGGTTCTGTTGGTGTGTGTTCTGGTTGGTACTGGTTCTGTTGGTGTGTGTTCTGGTTGGTTCTGGTTCTGTTGGTGTGTGTTCTGGTTGGTTCTGGTTCTGTTGGTGTCAGTTCTGGTCGGTTCTGGTTCTGTTGGTGTGTGTTCTGGTCGGTACTGGTTCTGTTGGTGTGTGTTCTGGTTGGTACTGGTTCTGTTGGTGTGTGTTCTGGTTGGTACTGGTTCTGTTGGTGTGTGTTCTGGTTGGTTCTGGTTCTGTTGGTGTGTGTTCTGGTTGGTTCTGGTTCTGTTGGTGTCAGTTCTGGTCGGTTCTGGTTCTGTTGGTGTGTGTTCTGGTCGGTACTGGTTGATATTGGATGCAGTGGTGTGTTTGTTGACTCGGTGGTTTTCAGCTCTGGCTCTGTTGGACCAGAACCGGTTTCTTCCAGTTTCTGGTCGGGTTCATGTTCAGGCACAGAAGCTCCTTGCGATGAAACTGATAAGTGAAGTGTGTGAAGCAGCATAGGCACCAATTTGTGGTCCCAGCAGGAGGTCAGTGCCCCCTGCTGGAGGAGTCCTGACCTGCGGCAGCAGAAAGACCAACCACAGACTGACTCCATCCCTCCGAAGCTCCTCTGATCAGGCGCCACACAGTCTGGTTAGAGTTGATCACAGTCGATCCACATCATCACTTCAGTCAATGGATGGTTCACAAACTCCTGTGAATATTCCTGGAAGGATCAGCTGATCTCCAGCCTGCAGGGGGCGCAGTCAGGACCAGTTTCTGTGTGGCAGGAGACTCCGTTAGCTGCCTGCTTCACTCTACTGTGACACTAATGGAAAGCAGCAGCGTTTAAATGCATTCACTTATTGCGCCGTTAGCGGTGCTCCGAGTGGAGACGTTTGGTTCCAGCTGCTTCCTCCGAGCCTCCAGTTTAACTCGCTCCTTCCTGTTGCTTCAGTCTCACTAATTGAGACAAAGGTTCAACCTGCTCTCTAACTCATGTCTCTGTTTCAGGCCATCATCTACGAGGGCCAGGACAAGAACCCAGAAATGTGCCGAGTCCTGCTCACTCATGAGATCATGTGCAGGTAAGAACACCTGGACTCACCTGACCCAGAGGCTGCAGGCTCTCCACACTGGAAACAACCAGAACCAAACCCTGTAGACTGGAGTCAGACCTCCAGCCCCAGTTATACTCAAAGCTTAGGAATAAATGATTGAACTGGTAAAGAACCAGAACACCAGCAGGTACCAGTCAAATGGTACCTGATGCCAGTCAGCTCCCTGGTTGGTACCGTTCTACGACCAAACTGGTACCAGCACCCTCCCTCTTCTCTGCACCATGTTTGGGTCACAAGAACAGAAAAAACAATGGAGTTAGAGAAGAAGTTCTGGGGAAAAGCTTTTCCTGAAATCTCAATATCTCTGTTTCTATTCAAACAAAGAAAACATGGAGTGTTTCCCTGGGTCTTGTTCCCCTGGAAAGGCACAAATCTACCAGTTGATGGAAGCGTTTCCCACATCAGAACTTCTTCAGTAAATGTTTCCACTGTTTTTTGGTAAAGCCCAAGACCTCCTGAATAGAGGCCTGCCAGTATGCAGGTGATCTTCTTTAAAGATTAATCTGATGGAGCTGTTTGTCCTTCTTTGTGTTAGCCGCTGCTGCGACAAGAAGAGCTGTGGAAACAGGAACGAGACGCCATCAGACCCGGTCATCATCGACAGGTAGCACTTCAACACACCCACAGATGGCTGATAACACGTTACCATGCAGTCCACTGCTGCTCCTTCACACCCCAGCTAGCTGACCATGACAGAAATAGAAATAACTCCACATATGGAGTCTAGATTTTCTTTGAGAAAACACGAAAACCATTAGAAGCATCATCAACATGTGAAGCTGCAAAAGAAGAAGAAAATGACAAGAACAACAGCTAATGTCAAAACACTGAAATACAAAAATACAGAAACACTGAAACTCAGAAACACTAAAACACTGAATCACTAAAACACTGGACCACTAAAACTCAGAAACACTGAACCACTAAAACACAAAACCACCAAAACACAAAACTACTAAAACTCAGAAACACTGAACCACTAAAACACTGAACCGCTAAAACACAGAACCGCTAAAACTCAGAAACACTGAACCACTAAAACACTGAACCACAAAACCACTAAAACTCAGAAACACTGAACCACTAAAACACAAAACCACTAAAACTCAGAAACACTGAACCACTAAAACACTGAACCACAAAACCACTAAAACTCAGAAACACTGAACCACTAAAACACTGAACCGCTAAAACACAGAACCGCTAAAACTCAGAAACACTGAACCACTAAAACACTGAACCACTAAAACACTGAAACGCTAAAACACAGAACCACTAAAACACTGAACCACTAAAACACTGAAATGCTAAAACACAGAACCGCTAAAACACTGAAACGCTAAAACACAGAACCGCTAAAACACTGAAACACTAAAACCCAGAACCGCTAAAACACTAAAACGCTAAAACACAGAACCACTAAAACACTGAACCATTAAAATACAGAAACACTAAAACACAGAACTGCTAAAACACAGAACCGCTAAAACACAGAAGCACTAAAATACTGAACCACTAAAATACTGAACCGCTGAAACACAAAACCGCTAAAACACTGAAATGCTAAAACACTAAAACGCCTGTTAGCGCCACCGGCTGGACTTTGTTAGATAGCTAGCATTTAATTTATTGGGTTGGGGCAGCAGATTCAGGAGCTACTGGGTCTGGATGTGACTCTTTTAGCCATCCGTTACCGGCCTGTGTTACTGGGGAAATGAAGTAATAAAGAATCAATTTATTGTTCTGATCTGAACAAAACTGGAGCTGATAAATCAGCATCTGAGCTGGATCAGGTTCTAAAGAACTGGAGATGAGTGGCAGGAATCTCTCCAGTTCAGACATGATGGGATGATTCCTTTATTCGGTCCAAACGAGCCTCTTCCTCCTCCTCCTCCTTTTCTTTCTCCTCTACTTCTCCATGTCTTCTTTCAGCCTTCCTCCTTCCCCCTCTCCTCTGTCCCAGGAGGAATCATGGCTCTCCTCTCTTCACCTCCCCCCTCTCCTCTCTGAGTATTAATCTGTCCCCCCCCCTTCTGGTCTGAGAGCAGAGAGAAGGACCTGGATGGATGGATGGATGGATGGATGGATGGATGAGTGCAGCAGGCTTTGGAAAAAAGAATGGTGATTGTGCAGCTCTTTTTTCCCCCTGCCTGCTGCAATGCATGATGGGAAGGTCTCCTGTGTCTTCAGCAGCGTCCAGTGAGCAGGAAACATGTCAGACTGCAGCTCAAACACTCGCTGCTTCATGTTCTGGCTGCAGCCTCCATGTCTGCACATTTCACTGCAGCATCACAATTATTAATATTAATAATGAATTCTACTTCCATATTAAGATGATGTTGAATAGAAACAATCTCTGTTGTCACACAACAGTTCAAAAAGTGTTTAATAATTATAGATAAACAAGATTAACAACAGCTTATTTTACAAGATTACTAAAACAGAAACACCATAAAAATATGGGGTAGTTATCAGAAACATAAATATATTAAATGCAAGCGCAGTCAATCTGAGCAATTATTGTTTAACATAAAGTGAATTGAACATTAAAACAACTGTTTACGATGCAGTATACCAGAAAAACAGATAGATTAATAATAATAGAAATTGTATTTGAAATGTCTAAATGATTGGCCAAATCCCAGCAGGGTGTGAATACTTATTGGCTGTGCTGTGGGCATAGATCTGCTGCAGGAAGGATCTGTAGTAATGCCGCTTTGTGCACCTGGGATCATTCTAAATGGTAAATCTCTGAGCTGCTGCCAAGAATCTAATTATTAACAGAAAACCATCAGTTTTTCATTATTTTGAAACTGGTTGCATTGTAAAAATGGTCGAGTTTCCTGTCAGTTCAGCTCCATCTGAACCACTGGACCTGTGGAAGAGCAGAACCAGCAGAGCCTTCTGGACTGCCTGGACCTGGTCACCAGCGCTGAGCAGATCGTCAGAGCAGGTTCATCCCAGTTAGTCCTAGTCATGTTAGTTAATCCCAGGTTTTTGCTGGGATTAACTGGAGAAGACCGGTTGATCTCAGTCGGGCAGGAAGCAGGTGAGGCAAACTGGCAAAGGTTAACAGAAAGGATGTGACAAGGGAGAAGGAAGCTGCTGGGAAGTGATAGTGACTGAACTGAGTTCCTGAAGTGAGGAGTAATTACTGACAGAGGGATCTAAACGGACCGGTGAAATGATCTGAAGAGACCGAACTCCGAAAGACGGAAAAGAATTAAAATCATAGAACAACGAGGAAACGGTGAACAGAACGTAAAGAATCTAAAGGTTACCAGAGTGTCCTGTCCCCTGAGGACAGTCGTGGTCATGGCGGTGAACAGTGACGTCCCAACACCTAGAACAGTTTGCAGTTATACTTGTTGGGACGCTGCAGGCCTCAGGTTTCTGCCGAGTCTGCGGTTTTTGGGACCCGCTGAGATGCGATGATCCCGTCTGAGGGTCGATCGTCTCTGAACTTGGTGAGAACATTTTAATGCTCTGATCCTCAGCCAGTCCCAGTTTCTGCTGGTTTCTAGCTGACGATGATGATGATGATGGGAGCAGCTCTCATCTTTCCATCTGAATTCCTGATGTGAGAATTTCTTGGCGGCGCGCTCTCTGCCTGCCGGGGTCTCTGGTGTGTGCAGCGTGGGATTATGGGAGGACGGCGTGCCGTCAATCATGCGGCGGCGTAGGTGTGAGCTCCCTCTCATGCTGCGGGTCGGCTTGGGACGGAATCTCATTAGCGGCCGCGCCGCAGGGTGATTGACAGCAGCATAATGTTTGGGGCCCCAAAGGGCCCCGGCCGGCTAAATGTTAAATGTATGAATGCATCGCAGTCGATGGAGAGATGAAGTGGAGTCGAATATTTCTGTTCCTGGGAAACAGGCGGGGAAACGGAGTGACCCTGACACCACCTGCTGCTGTTTCACACAGACACACACACCTGAACACACACACCTGAAACACACACCCGAACACACACACCTCAGCACACACCTCAACACGCCTCTGGTTTCTCTGATTCTGGTACTGGGAATGTTTCAGAGGTTCTGTCCACCTGCCGGACCGTCGGCCAGCCTCGGCTCAGTCCGCCGAACCTCATCTCACTGGATGCTGCAGGTGAAGAACCTCCTGCCTGTCTCATCAGTATTTAACAGGAGTCTCCTCCTCACTCTGTGTGTGTGTGTGTGTGTGTGTGTGTGTATTGATCGTCTGTACTGCAGGTCCCGAAGCATCAGTATTGATTGACTATTTAAAAAGAAACTGGTGTGTGTTTTATCTCACACACTCACTGTTGCAATTTCAGGAGACAGTTTAACATTACATCAGATGGGTAATTAACCCTCCCCACACACACACACACACACACACACACACAACACACACACACACACACACACACACACACACACACACACACACACACACACAGACAGTGTGACTGACAGCAGGGTGTTTT